>JAGSMP010001755.1:0-41194 GCA_029286625.1 Parnassius orleans | reverse complement strand
ATTTTTAATCGACAGCATTCAGTTACCTAACAAAATAATCTACGTTAGAGGTCCTTACTATAGCTACCATACACTTAAAAAATCTAAATGCCTACTTAAATAATAAAACGGATCATAAATAAATCCTTAAATCAAATTAAATTCTTAAAATATATAAGTAGGTATCTAAACTACGTCTAATAGAATGAAATAACCTATTTGATACCTAGGTACCTATTTAAAACTACAGCTAAATAAAAAAAGTTTAATTTATAATTAAGCTAATACTAAGAAATATTTAAACACTACCAAAATAACTAATACCTATTTTATAAAATACCAAACCAAAGAAATCTAAAAATAAATTATTAAACGTAAGTAAACTAAAAGTCGCGCTGATAAGCACGGTTTGTTAAAATCAATTATTGTCTGTCAATAAGGTCGAACACTCTGAACGTCTATTCCTTATACACTTGGACCCCCGCCTTTTATACCTCCGCCGCGAGCCGCGTCGAGCGCCAACGACCGATTACACAAAAATAATCCTTATAGCATGATTCAGTATTCACGCGCGATGGCTTATTAGCGTATTTCATGTATAACTTTGGTGTTTCTATACCGATTTCTATGATTCTTTTTATTGAATAGATAATAATGTTAACTTTTCTTAATTAGGGATGAGTGAGAGTGTTATAAACGTAAGAGTAGACAAATATTATCAAGCTCCGAACTGCTAAGCTATCAGGAGTTACACGTGTTATTGTGAGTCAACCATAAAGGATAGACATATGCTGTCGTGGGATATTAAGTATTGGCAATTTCTAACTTATCTAGTACATCCGATATATTCAGGATTGGGTATTTATCATTAATGGTTTTTCATTTAGCTTCCTAAAGTCGACTACGAGTCGCCATTTAGTCTCCCAGAAGCATCAACTTTTTAGGAACTATCCAGATGGGAGAGCTCCATGCAGATTCGGATGGACGAATTATACCTTGCTCTAACATTTTACTAATTTGTTGTTTAACTTCGTCTCTATGAACGTATGGGTACCGATAGCTTTTAGTATATATCGGTATCTCATCAGTGGTCCGGATGCTATGCTTTATTTTATTAGTAAATGTTAGTTGTTCTTCTATATAAAAAACGTCAGCGTATTTGGCACATAATCTTTCTAAATTAGCGCGTTCTTCGGCATTTAGATGGTCAGCGTAAACGTGATAATACTTCTTTGTAACGTGGGAGTGGTTGAACGTTGTGAGATGACTCGATGTTATACGTCTCGGCACATATGATCTAGGAGAAAATTATATCGTGCGGAGTCGGGTTAAATACCTCTATAATACCGCGGTTATTCGACACTAATGTTAGACATTCGCTTATGACGCAATTAGAGATATACTGTTCGCTAACTAACGCATCTCCGTCATGGACATTAATAGGTAGTTTTATCAGTTTTGAAGATTGGGATGGTATCACGTCCTCGTAATAATTAACATTCCTAGAGTTATACATTAAGATAGGGTTGTTAGCTAATCGTGTTATAAGTAATCTATCCTTTAAATCTATTCTAGCTTCCCATTTCTTAATAGGTCGAGACCAATAAGGCCATCGAAGTAATCGTGAAATTTATAAATATATAATTTAATACTATCAGGCTCTTTGAATTCGGGAAAAGGAATAGTTATCGAATAATTATTCCTAGTTGTAGCATGCACATTGGTTACCTCGAACGGGTCATAATTTAAAGGTATGTGAAAAATATTTTTGTATGGCTTCTGGATTTATGAAGGACTGATTCGCCCCGGTATCGATTAGAAATTTTAACGGAGGGTTAGAAATACATATATATGGAAGCTGTCTCTGCGTATGTAAGTTTACTTTATTTTGGCTTTTTGAAGAACGAGTCTTTTGAAAATCCTGAGTCGAACTGCTTGTAGAAGGTTGACAGTCTACGTCATCTTGCTCGTTTAACTCAGTTGCGTCATGATATTGGTAGCTGTGTGTCGTCATAGTCATAGGTCACAGTATTGGTATAGTCGTCATTATCATTATAGTCGTAATAGTCGTATTGGTGTTCAGGATAATAGTAACTATTGTAATCTGTAAATTCGTTAAAATTCATTTCCTACTTTTGAAGTAATTTGAAGGTGGCGGTTACCGTATTTGCGCCAATCGTGACCAGTCAGTCCTGTCGGAGGCATTGGTTTAGGTACGTAATAGCTAACGCCACTCATAGGCTTCGGGCCTGGTCATGGGGTGGATTCCTATTTGGTAATCTAAACGTATTATTATGGGGTGTATAATTAAGTGGCAAAGCGCGGAACATTTGTTGAGTTCATGTAGGCATATTATACTGTGTGGTGGCATGTTAGGCCTGAAAGCTTTGTTGTGGTACATGTAAAGGTCGCTGTAAATTAGGCATTGGCATCAGTGCAGGAAAACTGAATGGTTTTGCAAAGGTAAGGTCATATGGCTGGGTTGAAGAGGCTTAGGTGCTTGAGGTTTCCTCTCAGCGAAGATTCACCGCGTTGTTGCAAGTACATAACGTTCAGTTCTTCCTGTACAAACTCAAGGCTTTTTCAACGGTATCAGGACGCACTGCAACATATTCGTGAGCCAAGTGGCTCCTTTAAACCATTGAAAGCTTGCTTCGTTAGATTTTATATAATATACGTTTGGCTTCTATTGTAGTATGCAAGGTTTCATGAAGCGTAACATACGTCATGATAGTGCTGAACAGTGTCTGACATCGTGCATAAAATTCTTGGGAGAGCTGTTTCCTGAGTAGCTAACGAGAGGTCATTGTAGAGCGCCGTTTCGTCTCTTTGATCCGAAAGTTATTGATTAATGCTGTACAGAATGCCATGCCAGCTTTCAGGAATACCATTTGAATTTAAAGTGGTCGCGGGTCCAGTTATTTAATTTAATATCCCGTTAAGCAGGCATAAGTTTGATAGTTCACTGCCAGGATCATTACTTAGGTATGCAGCATATTTGGTCACATAATTTTATAAATCTAGTTAGTACATTAGGTTGCCGTCGAACTCTGGCACTGGGCGTAAAACTTTAAAAATAGTGTCAGGGTCGTGGGCCATTTTCGATTCCTCGGTAATTATATCTAACTCTAAATAACAACTTAAATCTCTATTATAATCTAAACTCTCTACGTGGCTGCCTACGCGATGTAGGGTCACATGGGATGATTTCCTTGATGGAAAATTTTGACAGGAAAGATTTACACTAGGAAAAAGGCAACACTAGATAAAATTCTGGTGTACTTACATAAATTTCATCTCGGTTTTCTCGGGATCGATGTCTTGATGTATCCTCTTGGCTCGCAGTTGGTCCGTAGTAGATTCGAATACTCGTTTAAAGCTTGAAGCTACGATAGCCTAACTAACTTTTGGTATCCTACCGACTGCGCCAATACGTTAACTGCCGAAGGACCCAAAAACCGAAACTAATTTAAAATACTTTATTATAATATAAAATTACAATAAAACTACAACTAAAATAAAAGTGAATCAGATCGATGCTAGATCTAGAATGAATTTTAATTATTACATTAAAAATAAAGTAAGGTATATTGCAGAGCTCCGATTGCATCCGTTGACGTCAATGCTCACGTTCTGCTGAGTTGCGCCTTGTGCCGCTGCAATGTATCGGGTCGCTGCTGTGTGGGCTCTTTACCTATGAGGCTATGTTAACTCCTCCACCCTCAGATCAGCAACTATTTTGAACTTTGAGAGAAAAGTTGCTGGTATCTTTTCGACTTCAGGATAATGATTCTTAGGAGATTCTTCGGGCTTTCGTAGCTATGTTGGGTGTTATTCTGGATCTGTTCTTGCTTCTTAGTCTTGTAGTAGTAACGAACTGAGATTATGATAGAATACTACTACGCTTGATAACACGGCGTAAAAGGGAATAGTGTGTGATATAAAGTTAGGAGATCCATCTCTCTCAGATGAAGTGGTGGTTGCATCATGAGTTGGTCCTGGGCTGCATGGAGTCCTTTCAGGTTGATTATTAAGGCTGATTCGTGGTACTGCTGGGGTGCCTTTTCCGTTTACATCCATTGGTATTTTCATTAGTTTCAAGGATGGCCTTTTACTTGATCGTTAATATTGGTTGGTAAATTCTTGTGTTCGCAGGAAGCAATTAATTGTATTGTGGCTAAGTAACTACCTGTAATGTAGTAATGTCTTCACGCCATACTGTATGGACCTTAGTTGGTTGAGGAAGGAGATGGTGTAGTGCTTGTCGTCAAGACGCTCCATGCTTCTTTTGATAGTGCAATGTCGGTTATCTTACAAGATTTCGCTATAGACTGATTGATAATGAGGTTCTGGATACAGTCGGATTGTGTTCGAATTTGGGTGTTCGTTGCCTTTTCGCATAGGTACCGATTACTCAACTTCGGACATTCTGTCTCCATGTACACGAATTTTTCTCTATTAGTTGCTATTAAAGGATAGGGTGGAATAATAGATTGGTGGTTTTGTTGGGTACAATGGATAAGCGGAAGAGGTCGAAGGTGTCTTTGGAAATAACAGGATTTTAGAACAATTACTATTTGATTTTCTGTGAAATAATAACCTGACTTAATGATATCGTAATATTCTCTAGTCTCTAAATTTAATACATGTTCCTTATCATAAATTTGCCTTAATCTTACTAATAGACTTAATTACCTTAACACTTAACGTAGAATGGTGGGTGCTCGATGCACGACTAAATGCTAATATATTTTCTATCCTATTAAGCTCATTGAGCATATCATCGATATTTTCTGTTAAAATTGTTAGAAGTTGGGCAAACTTGGCATATGATGAGGCTACTATCTCTATAAGCGGCTCTATCTAATAATTGGATAAGTGTTGAGTTAATTTTGTTTTCATTTTCAATTATCTGGTATATTACACTATTATGTTGCAACATCCATTCCTTACTAATGCTAATGTGACTATTGAATTCTGATTCGATCCTATCTTGGTTATCCTTCAAAACTTTTTAGCATTATTATATTTCGCGGCATCTAAATAATCTAGATTACCGTTACGCTTTTGATCACTGAGCCTAATCCGTCTACTAGACCTCTCTTAGTGGGGTGCGAGTCAGAAGTCCTCCACGTGTGCCTGGTAGTTGCGGGTCCCTCTAGATACGTCTGGAGGAAGCAGCTACTAGGCCAGTGCACCCTGGGCGCGACAGTAATCTTCCTCGAGAAATGAGAAAAATTCTTACTCCTTGGGGAAGGTTACTGCCGCGTAGTATTCTCTGACATGGGTGGGGTCCGTCCCGGACCACGGCGCGTTCACTGCGTGACCCTCTGATCAGCAGAGGGCATAGCAGAGGAGTGAGGCGAGCTCGGTGTGCCCACCTGCCTCCGGGCGAACAGTGAAGGATTCATCCTTTGCTGTCACCGCCAGTCTCGTAATCCCAGTATCAAGTGTCGTGGATCATGTCTCGCGGCTTTGATTGGGACCGAGGGTCTTAACCGCCCGGACCGCGAGGAAAACCTCTATAAAAGTTACCCCAGATCTCAAGCGGCGACGCACCGCGGCGGGATGGATGGCTGACGGGGTTCTACGAACAAATCAGTCGATGGTGCGCTCCTCGCCAGGGTACCTGCAGACCCCTGGCGGTAATAAATCCTCTAAATCTGCTTACCTTGGTAAGGTCACTGCCAAGGTGGACCTTTAGTACTCCCATACTCGTGGGTACAAATATGGAAAAGCCAAAACCGCCGACAACGGCAACATAGAGAAGGAGGAACGATGCGGGGACAGAGTCCGACGCCGCATCGAGCAGCGTGGGAGGCTCGAAACTCCCGACGCGTGGGCCTGGGACCGCGGAGACCAGTAAGTTCTTCCGCAAGCGGTCCAGGCGGGATGGCGACCAGGGTCGTCAGCCGATGAAGCTTCGGCGGAAAATCCCACCAACAGGCGGGGCGGGCTGAGAGGCAAGGAGGGCCCTCTGACAATCAGAGGCCGAACAAGCAACAAAACATGCCGAGGAGGGCGCCACCGGGCGATACGGCTCGGGTATCAGGCGAAGAGACGGATGCGACTGGCGGCTCCGAGGTGGAGCGTAGGCCAGATTCGCAAAGAGGTGGAGGCCGCGATCAGGTCGTGGCCCACAAGCAAGGCCTCCTCAAAGTTAAAGGCCATTCCGCCTCCGCCTCCATCATGGCGGCTGCAGGCCAACGGTAGCGGGCTGCGGGCGGATGTGGCCCGCCTGACGTCCGCCATGGAGACTCTCCAGAAGGAGAACGAGAAGCTCCGCGCAGACCTGGCCAGTCTACGTGAGCCTGCCTCTCGCGCGGCGCCCAGACGCAGCGCCCAAGCCAGCCCGTGCCGATGGAGAACCAGGTTCTGAACCTGGTCCGGCAGGGCTGGCTGCCTTCCAGCACCGGTTCTCCGTGCTGGGGCATCGTCCTGCGGCCCCCTAGGGGCAAACAAGACGGCGGCGAGGCCGGCAACGGTCTCGTACGCGGCGGCCACAGCTGCGCGCATCAAGCCGGGGCCGTCAGCCAGCCTTCGGGCGGGGCTGCGGTTGCCCCTCCTCCCCTGAAAAGCCGGCCCGGCAAGCCGTACCGGCTGAACCGGCTCCAGCTAAGCCGGCAGGAAGGAGAGGCAAGGCGAAGGCAAAAAGGGCAAAGCGGCAGCACAGGCGGTGGCTGCGCCAGCCCCAGTGCCTGCGGCGAATGTGCCAGCGCGCCGCTAAGCCAGCTGCCGCCGCCGCACCGCCCCTCAGCTCCCTACACCTCCCGCGGCTGGCCGGTTGGCGGTGGTCGGGGAAAAATAAAGGGGCAGCCAAAAGGCCAAAAGCAGGCAGCAGCGCCAGTTCAGGAGCGCGCAAGATCGCGGCTGAGCTCCGCGCCCCAGACGCAGCTGGTGATTACACTACAGCCGGACGCCGAAAAGAAGGGCGTTACCACCGCGATCTGCTCGCAAAGGCGAAAGAGGCGGTGGATCTCGAGGAGCTCAGGATCACCGGGGCCTCCGGCTCAAAGTCACCAGACGGGGCCCGTATGCTGGAATCCCAGGGAATCCAGTGGCGCGACCGCGGACGCTCTGGCTGCGAAGCTCAGAGCGTCCCTGGACGCGGACGAGGCCAGTGTCAGGCCCGTCAGATGCGCAGACCTGCGCATCGCGGGTCTGGACGACTCGGCTATCGGAGGAGGTTGGTGGCCGCCGTCGCCAGGTCCGGGGTGCACTACTGACCAGATCAGGTCAGGCGCCATACGCCCGGTCCAACAGGGTATGCATGCCGCCACGGTGTGCTGCCTGTTACGGCAAAACCATAGTGGAGCCGAAGGCTTCTGGTGGGCTGGGTCTCAGCGCAGGTTAAGCTGCTGGAGCCAGACCTCTGAGGTCTACCGCTGTCTCGTGGGGCACCCGTATCGGTGAAATGCGCCTCGGAGGTTGACCGCAGTGGCCTTTGCTTCCGCTGCTGTCAGCCCGGACACATATCGGCGACCTGCCGCCGCCGCACTGTGATGCATGTGCGGCGACCGGCAACCAGCCGATCACCGGGCCGGAAGCAGGTGCGTGCCACCGCCAAGGCCAAGGCCGCGGGTGAGGAGGCCCCTCGCCGCCACCGCCTCTGTGGCCACCGCCGCAGTCGCGACTGCCGCCGCCGCCGCTGTCGCTGTCGCTGCCGCCGCCGCCGCGACACCGACGCCCGAAGAGCGCCCGTGGAAGCTGAAATGGAATGCCTACGGCCCCATAGCTTCCTCGGGCGAATATCAACCACTGCGCCTGTGCTCAGGATCTGTTGCTCCAGGCATGGCGCAGTGGTCGATTCTATCGCTGTGGTCGCTGAGCCGTATTTTGTCTGGCCTAGGGAGGACTGGGTGGCGGACCTTAACGGCTCAGTGGCCATCATTTCTTCAGCCGCCGCCGGTACCCCGACCCTGAAGGTGTCAGGAGGGTCAGTGCGTAGTAACACAGTTCAGGGAGTTCGTCATTGTGGGGTGTACTTCCCCGAACCGATCTCTCGCCGAGTTTCACAACTCTCTTGCAGAGCTGAGAGCAGTCGTCGTCGGAAGCTATCCCTCCCGTACTTGTCCTCAGGGACTTCAATACCAAGAACTTGGCTTGGGTTCTCGTCGTACAGATGTGGGGTAGGATGGTGGAAGACTGGGCTCTGAAGACAGGCCTGAATCAAGTCTCTGTCAGGGTTCTGCCCACGTGTGCGGAGGCGAGTCGGTGGTGGACATTTCGTTCGCTAGCCCGCTCTGTCGCCGCGTGCCATTGACTGGCGTGTCATGGAGGGTGAGACCTACTCCGACCACCGGTACATCCGGTTTGACGTCTCACCCAGCCCTCGAGCGCGCCAGTCCACAGGCCCAGGTGGTCCGCGTTGGGCGCTGAAGCAGCTGGACCGGGAGCTCCTCCTGGAAGCCTCGATCGTGCAGGCCTGGGTGTCATCACCGGACAGGCCTGCCGACGTCAATGATGAGGCAGGGTGGTTCCAGGAGGCCATGTCCGAGATATGTGACGTGGCAATGCCCGCGTCCGGCCAGGAAGTGCCCGCGTCAGGTGTGGTGGTCGCGTGAGCTGACGTCTCTGCGCGGGCGTGTGTCGCCGCGCGGCACCTGTACGCCAGGCATCGCAGGCTCCGCATTCGTCCACCGATGCGGCAGCCGTGAGGCGGGGCTGTACGGGGATACAGGCGGCGAAGACCGCCCTCCGGGAGGCTGTCCTGCGGGCCGGGATCGGGCCCGTGAGAATGCTGGAGACTCTCGATAGAGATCCGTGGGGCGCCTTACAAGATGGTGCGGATAAACTCCGCACCTGGGCCCCCATGACGCAGAGTCTCCGGCCTCAGCTCGTGGAGGATGTGGTGAGCGCTGTTCCTGCGCGCGGGGAACATCCGCCCCGCCTATGGCTCCGCCACCTGCGGTGCGGAAGCGGACCACCAGGACGACGACGACGACATCCCGGAAGGGACCGGGGTGACCTGAGGTGGCGGTACGTAGGCTCAAGGCCAGGAATACCGCCCAGGACCCGATGGCTTGCCTGGCAAAGCCTGGGTCCTGGCCTCAGGCTCTCAGGCCCCGACTGGAGGGGCTCCTAAGCGCATGCTTGAGAGGCCAATTCCCGCTTCGTTGGAAGACGGGAAGCTGGTCCTCATTCGGAAGCCGGGGCGCCCTGCGGACTCTCCGTCCGCATACCGGCGTGGTGCTGCTCGACGAGGTGGGCAAGCTCTTTGAAAAGTAATTGCAAACCGCCTCGCCGAGCACCTTGCGAGACGGGGCCGGATCTTGCGGAACACCAGTTTGGTTTCCGCAAGAGCGCTCTACAGTGGACGCCATCATGCGCGAGAGCCCTCACGACGGGGATGCAGTGGCCAGGGGGTTGTATTGGCGTGTCTCTCGACATCGCCAGCCTTCAACTCCATGCCCTGGGCTGCATGGGGAAACCTCGGTATCACCGGGTGCCGACCTATCTCCGTCGTATAGTCAGGGACTATCGACGGACAGGGCCGTCATCTACCCCAGTCGAAACGGTGAGTGGAACCGGCGAGAGATGTCGTGCGGTGTCACAGGGTTCGGTTCTGGGGCCGCCCCTGTGGAACATCGGTTACGACTGGGTGCGCGCGCCGACCTCCCTACCGGCGTCAGCGTAGTTTGCTACGCTGACGCTGAAACACTGGCACAGGGGGTCGTACGAGGCGGCGGCGGCTATGACGCGGGGCTGCGATAGTCGTTGAGAGGATCCGGCAACTGGGTCTCGGGTGGCTCTGCACAAGTCCGAGGCCATGCACTTCCATGGTCCTCAGAACAGGCCACCACTGGGATCCTCAGTGATGGTAGGAGGGTATCCGTCGGCGTCGAGTCGACGTTGAAGCTAGGACTCGTCCTCGACGGCCGATGGAACTTCGTTGAGCACTTCCGACGTTTGGCTCCCAAACTGGAACGGACCGGGGCTGCCTTCAGGCGGCTCCTGCCGAACCTGGGGGCCAAACGCCTCCTACCAGGCTCTACGCGGGGATCGTGGGTCCATGGCCCTTACGGGGCCCCGGTGTGGGCGCGTGGTTTGGCGCGGCTTGCCGTCCACCACCTAAACGCGCCCCAAGGGTGGTTGCCGTAAAGATGGTTCGCGGCTACGCACGATCTCCCGCGAGGCGGCAGGCCTCCTTGCTGGATTGCCGCCATGGGATCTGGGCGATAGTCCTCGCGCGCCTGCACGAATGGCGCGCGGGCGCCGGGGAAACCCGCTGCCGCGGCAGGTTGTCGCGCAGCGGACAGACTTCCGGCATGATCTGGCGACATGGAAGAGCGACTGTCGCAACCCCGTGCTGGGCACGCCACTATAGCGGCGATAAGACCCTCTTTGAGGTGGCGAGAGACGCCACGGTCCTCACCTTCCGCCTGACGCAGGTCACCGGACACGGTGTGTTCGGGAGGTTCCTGCACCGAATCAGGCGGGAGAAACGCCAGGTGCTCCCGCGAGGATCGACCGGAGGACACGGTGGAGCACACCGTGGTGTGCCCTGCTTGGGCGGAGCACCGCCGTGTGCTCGTAGCGGCGGCGATGAGGCGGCGACCTCTCGCGTCCGGCCTGGTCGAAATGGGTCCGGAGCGAGACGGAATGGGATGCCGTCACCACCTTCTGCGAAGCAGTGATGCTAGCGAAGGTGGCGGAGCAGGAGAAGAAACAACAGCTTTCCCTTCCGGCCGCCGCAGGAGACGCCCCGGGCGTCGGGGCTACGTCGTGCCTGACCACCGTAAGCGCGGACCTGTGGACGGCGAGCAATGGGTAGCTCGCCGTCCGTCCGTCTAACGACGACAGGCCGTGTCGACGGCGCGTTTTGTTCCGCGCGCCTCAAGAGCTGTCAGCAGCGTGAAGGGGCCCGCAGGGCCGACGCCTGCCAGGGCTGCGGGCTGTTCGAAAGAGATACCGCGGCTCCGGAACGTAAGGGCACTGAAGGAACACGGATGGTTTTAGTCAGTAAGTCGGCCTCCTTCGCTCCACCCAGGCGAAGGCGTCATTAGATGATTTTCCATCCGCAAAAAGCCTCTCTTAGTGCGACTGGGCTCTAAGCTATTTAGTTGTATTAATACTTTATCTAATTTGCTGAAAGATAGTCCATTTGCAATTCGTACAGTAAGTTGGTGTCGTTATCAAGTCTGTTCTTGTAGTTCTGTAGCTGTACCTGTAATAGGGTTACTTTGTCTCTGATGTCGTCAAGTTTTACATATTGAAGAAATGTATGATAGTGAGTTATGAGTCGTTGGTCCAAGTCTAAATGGTAGTAGGCCTGGTCCGTCTTCAAGATATTCAAGTTTTATCTCCTGGGCTTCGATCGTCAGCAGGTCAGTACAGTCAGTAATTTAGAGTCCTGTAACAATTCAGCAGTTTTAGGTACGTTTAAGTCTAGACTTCCCTATCGGACCGCGTTTCCTAGACGTGTAAATGTGATTGGTAGGTCAGCTAGAACATGGTCATGGGTGTAACGTGGGGCCAATTTTGTCAGTTAGCTAGGGGTTGGAAATGAAAACTTGTTGATTTGGTTGGTATTCAACCTCTGGTTCCCGCGATTTATTCCGATTATTTGATAATGCTGAACGTTCGGATAAAGAATGTTCGTTAATTATTTCATACACTGTTTTCATTTGCTCTCGGTGTGTTGAGTATGTATTGCTGCAGTAAGTGTTTTGTCAAGTCGATGTCGATTGGGTCTCTTGGGTTGAAATGTCCATTAACAATATCGTAAGGCCTACATTTAGTGAAACTGTGTACAGAACTATTGTATCCTAGGATAGCATAGGGCATTAGGTTTACTACATGCTCGTCTTTCCTTTGTAGTTTGAGGATTCGCAGATGTTCCAGTATAGTCGAGTGGAACCGCTCTATGTTACCGTTGTCATTAGGACAGTGGGCTAACGTTTTATGATGGTTAATTTTGTGTGGTTGTACGAACTCAGTGAATAGCTGGTTCGTAAATTCAGTCCCATTGTCGGTGACAATAGTAAGAGGAAGACCATGATGCGTACAGAAGGTAAGTAGATTTTGCAAAATGCTCAATGCTGTTCCGTCTCTTAGAAGATACGCTTGAGCATATTTGGAAATACATCTATAAATGTGAGATACTTTTCATTATGTACTGTGAACATGTCCATATGGATAATCTCAAAGGTTTGGTAGCAGGGAACGATATTGAGTTGAGGGTTTTATGGGTTTCCTATCGTACTTAGCCTGACCACATATGGTGCATTCATTAATATATTTTGTAATGTGTTCTCTCATCTTAGGCCAATAGTATCGTTTGGAAAGGGCCAGAAACTCTCGTTGATACCGCGATGGTTGGTTTTACCTTCGTGGTAGTTCTTTATTATTTCTTGTTGTTGCAAATGTTCTTTTACATTTCGACTTCACTTTAGTTAAGACAAGATTCATAGATGAGCTTCTAAATTTATCTTGTAAGATTGGAATGACGTCATACATGCAAGAGGTTAATTAGTAATCCGGTTTGACTTTTGGGTTTACGTATTCTTTTATGGCGTTGACAAGGTCTACTTCCATTTCCGGTTGTCTTATCTGTACAGCTGTTCAGTATGTGTATCAAAGGTTTGGTCACTATTGGTCGTCTTTTATGTCACCTACAATTGTTAATATTAGCTGTCTGTGGAATTTATTAAGAGGTTCGTCGGTGATGGAATTTCGAGGATCAGATTTTCTTGGCTTGTGTGGGCCGTTAGAGTTGTCGAGCCAGCAGTGCTAGGGCTGTTTTTACTGATGGGTTAGCTAACATAGAACATGATTCTTCGTTATGTATTTCCACCCGTGACAGCGCATCGCATTGGTGTTATTTTTCCTTTTTTGTAAATGACAGAAAAATCGTATTCGCAATTTTAACTTCCACCTAGTAAGTCGCGAGTTCGGTTCCTTAAGATTCATTACCACTGAAGGGGTTTATGATCAGTTAAGATTTTAAAAGTACAGCCAAACAGATAGGGTCTAAAGTGCTTGTTTGCCCAAGGCAGGAGTTCTTTCTCTATAGTGCTGTAGTTCACTTCGCTCTCATTTAGAGTTCTAGAAGCGTAACATGGGTTTGTCTGATCCTATGGGTCCCTGAGATAGGATGCTCCTATCGCTACATTGGATGCGTCAGTGGTTAGGATGAATTCTTTGTTGAAGTCAGGATGTTGGAGGATTGGGTCGTTGGTCAAGAAGTCTTACACTTTTCAAGCAGTTAATATAGTCTGTGTCAAGAGTTATTTTCGTCCCTTTTTTAGACATTGTGTCAGAGGTATAGTAATTTGAGCAAAGTCTGGGATGAACTTGCGATAATAACCTATAAGGCCTAAAAACTGTTTAATTTCTTTTGCGGTTTTGGGTAATGGATACTTCTCTATGGCTGATATTTTGCTAGGATTTGGCTTAATGCCATCTTTGCTAATTATATGTCCTAAATAAGCGGTTTCCAATTTAATAAACTCGGATTTATCCATTTGTATTTTAAAATTGGATTCCCGTAGCTTCTGAAATACTTTCTCAAGATTTACCATGTGCTCTTGCAAAAGTGCTGAACACAATAATATCATCTAAGTACACTAGACAAACTGTATTTTTGGAGGTCATGGGCACGTTATCCATGACACGCTGAAACGTAGATGGTGAGTTCTTTAATCCCATGGGCATCCGTAAGAACTCAGAAATGCCCATGTTCAACGTTGAATGCTGTTTTCAGGATGTCACTGGGGTTCATTTCGACCTGGTAAAATCCACTAGCTAAATCAAGGTTGTGAAGTATTGGCAATTTCCTAACTTATCTAGTACATCCGATATATTCAGGATTGGGTATTTATCATTAATGGTTTTCATTTAGCTTCCTAAAGTCGATTACTGGTCGCCATTTAGTCTTCCAGAAGCATCAACTTTTTAGGAACTATCCAGATGGGGAGCTCCATGCAGATTCGGATGGACGAATTATACCTTGCTCTAACATTTTACTAATTTGTTGTTTAACTTCGTCTCTATGAACGTATGGGTACCGATAGCTTTTAGTATATATCGGTATCTCATCGAAGTCCGGATGCTATGCTTTATTTTATTAGTAAATGTTAGTTGTTCGCCTTCTATATAAAAACGTCAGCGTATTTGGCACATAATCTTTCTAAATTAGCGCGTTCTTCGGCATTTAGATGGTCAGTGCGTAAACGTGATAATACTTCTTTGTAACGTGGGAGTGGTTGAACGTTGTGAGATGACTCGATGTTATACGTCTCGGCACATATTGGGCGATCTAGGAGAAAATTATATCGTGCGGAGTCGGGTTAAATACCTCTATAATACCGGTTATTCGACACTAATGTTAGACATTCGCTTATGACGCAATTAGAGATATACTGTTCGCTAACTAACGTCTCCGTCATGGACATTAATATCAGTTTTGAAGATTGGGATGGTATCACGTCCTCGTAATAATTAACATTCCTAGAGTTATACATTAAGATAGGGTTGTTAGCTAATCGTGTTATAAGTAATCTATCCTTCAAATCTATTCTAGCTTCATTTCTCTAATAGGTCGAGACCAATAAGGCCATCAGTAATCGTGAAATTTATAAATATATAATTTAATACTATCAGGCTCTTGGAATTCGGGAAAGCATGGAATAGTTATCGAATAATTATTCCTAGTTGTAGCATGCACATTGGTTACCTCGACGGGTCATAATTTAAGGTATATGTGAAAAATATTTTTGTATTAAGCTTCTGGATTTATGAAGGACTGATTCGCTTCGGTATCGATTAGAAATTTTAACGGAGGGTTAGAAATACATATATATGGAAGCTCTGCGTATGTAAGTTTACTTCTATTTTGGCTTTTTGAAGAACAGTCTTTTGAAAATCCTGGAGTCGAACTTGCTTGTAGAAGGTTGACAGTCTACGTCATCTTGCTCGTTTAACTCAGTTTGCGTGAATATGGTAGTGCTGTGTGTCGTCATAGTCATAGGTCACAGTATTGGTATAGTCGTCATTATCATTATAGTCGTAATAGTCGTATTGGTGTTCAGGATAATAGTAACTATTGTAATCTGTAAATTCGTTAAAATTCATTTCCTACTTTGAAGTAATTTGAAGGTGGCGGGTTACCGTATTTGCGCCAATCGTGACCAGTCAGTCCTGTCAGGCATTGGTTTGGGTACAATGGCTAACGCCCACTCCTTGGCTGGGCCTGAGTCATGGGGTGGATTCCTGTTTGGTAATCTAAACGTATTATTATGGGGTGTATAATTAGGTGGCAAGCGCGGAACATTTGTTGAGTTCGTAGGCATATTATACTGTGGTGGCATGTTAGGCCTGAAAGCTTGTTGTTGTGGTACATAAAGGTCGCTGTAAATTAGGCATTGGCATCGGATGCAGGAAAACTGAATGGTTTTGCAAAGGTAAGGTCATGGCTAGGTTGAAGAAGCTTAGGTGCTTGAGGTTTCCTCTCAGCAATTCACCGCGTTGTTGCAGAAGTACATAACGTTCAGTTCTTCCTGTACAAACTCAAGGCTTTTCAACGGTATCAGGACGCACAACATGTTCGTGAGCCAAGTGGCTCCTTTAAACCGCGTACGAGCTTGCTTCGTTAGATTTTATATAATATACGTTTGGCTTCTATTGTAGTATGCAAGGTTTCATGAAGCGTAACATACGTCATGATAGTGCTGAACAGTGTCACATCGTGCATAAAATTCTTGGGAGAGCTGTTTCCTGAGTAGCTAACGAGGTCATTGTAGAGCGCCGTTTCGTCTCTGATCCGAAAGTTATTGATTAATGCTGTACGAATGCCATGCCAGCTTTCAGAATACCATTTGAATTTAAAGTGGTCGCGGCGGGTCCAGTTATTTAATTTAATATCCCGTTAAGCAGGCATAAGTTTGATAGTTCACTGCCAGGATCATTACTTGGGTATGCAGCATATTTGGTCACATAATTTTATAAATCTAGTTAGTACATTAGGGTTGCCGTCGAACTCTGGCACTGGGCGTAAAACTTTAAAAATAGTGTCAGGGTCGTGGGCCATTTCGATTCCTCGGTAATTATATCTAACTCTAAATAACAACTTAAATCTCTATAATCTAAACTCTAACTCACGTGGCTGCCTACGCGATGTAGGGTCTGAGTGGGATGATTTCATTGGATGGAAAATTTTGACAGGAAAGATTTACACTAGGAAAAAGGAAGCAACACTAGATAAAATTCTGGTTGCTTACATATAAATTTCATCTCGGTTTTCTCGGGATCGATGTCTTGATGTATCCTCTTGGCTCGCAGTTGGTCCGTAGTAGATTCGAATACTCGTTTAAAGCTTGAAAGCTACGATAGCCTAACTAACTTTTGAGTATCCTACCGACTGCGCCAATTACGTTAACAGCCGAAGGACCCAAAAACCGAAACTAATTTAAAATACTTTATTATAATATAAAAGTACAATAAAATTACTACAACTAAAAGTAAATCAGATCATTCGCTAGATCTAGAATGAATTTTAATTGTTACATTAAAATAAAGTAAAGGTATATTGCAGAGCTCCGATTGCATCCGTTGACGTCAATGCTCGTTCTGCTGAGTTGCGCCTTGTGCCGCTGCAATGTATCGAGGTCGCGCTGCTGGGCTCTTTTACCTATGAGCTATGTTATAACTAGGCACAAAGGGTGTTAAAAACATGGTTTAGCCTCCTCAGGCCGAATCTCAATCCCATTGAACTTTTGTGGGTGTGGTCCATCCTCGCGAGAAGAAATGTGGAATGCTTTGCGCGAAATTTGGAGTAATATATCACAAGACACTATCAACAAATTGATTGCACGTATGCCGAGACTTGTGAAAAAGTCATAGAATGCAGAGGATTTTTTGATGAAAAAGCAGTTTAGCTAACTATAGCCTTTTTAGCATGGACTGTTAATATTTCTTTACGCTTTTCAAGTATATTGATTGTCAAAAGTGTTTTATTGGATGATTTAACAGTTTAACTAAGCATTTAATATTTTATTGGAGTTTTATTTAATTTTCCTACTTTAATTAGGTGGTCTTAAACTTTTGGCCGGCAGTGTACATATGTGTGTAATAAAGACTAACATTTACCTGCAACTTCTCCATCCTAATGCTGCACCAATTTTGATTTTATGTTATGGGCAAAGTAAAGATTTCTTAGAATAAAACAGGTTTTCTGCCTCTCTAAATGTCTCGAAGAAAATAACTTTGGACATGTATTTGTTGTATAAAACCAACAATATGTGTCAATTTTTCATTTTATATTTTACATTTAGATTTATTTTACTTAAAATTAAAACAAGATTTTCTTTCTCAAATTGTCACTAGAAATCTGACATGAATTAGGTATATCAGGTGCACTGTAAAATAAGGCTAGCCCAGCCATCTAATAAATAATATAAGTTTTGGTATAATCCCAACTCCATCAGCTACACAAAATATTGGAGCGCGAAAATGCCTGATCTAATTCTCCAGGTAGATTTCTCTACTTTATCCAAGAAGACAACTTATTTTACTGTCTTTAATAATAGATGGTAATAAACTTCATCCCATGTAATTTATTAAATTAATATATTTTCACTTCAATAATTGTTACTACATTACTTATTATGTTAAAGTTCAAACTCCATTAAACATGGCTGTAAATTTCTCACTGACCATTGCTCTAGCTGCTACATGATTACAACAATGTAAAACGAATTTTCTTCTTTATCAGCCTGTACAACTAAACTGCTGGACATGTGCCGCTCCCTTCCAGGATTTCGCGTCGGTCCCGCACCAGTGACACGGCGGCTACCCGTCGCTTATCTGGGTATTTATTTAACAGCTGGCCTTAAACGGGATAGTATACTACCATCTATTGGAAGCCATAAGACTTTTTTTTGCATTTTCCATAGTCTCCTCTTATAACACCCACAGAATGAAATGAGGTTAGAATTCTCTTACAACGCCACCACATGGCAAGCTATATTTAGAAACTCCTTTTAAAATAACTCCAATCCATTTAATAAGTTTAAAAATTAAGAAAAATATTATTTTTATTACAAATGTAAGGTACCTTGATAATATGTAGGTTGAAAACAAATGCAACATACCAAATGCAACTCCATCTGATCACAAAGTGAGAAGAATTCTTCTAAATTTTTATCAAATCTTGGTACAGGATTATCAATGCCTTTTCTGAAATACAAAATTTATAGTATTTGTTTTTTCTTGCATTTAAAATTTAGATTGTCACAGTATGGTCCTGAGCCACCTTCATACTTCGATTACATGCAAGTTTCGTCAGGTCATCTCTTTATCAAGTGGGGTTTGCTCAACACTCCACTTTCCAGTATGCGACTTCCAGTCAAGAAACTTTTTTCCCCATCAGTTCTGGCAATCTACGGGAGACGCCTATGTTCAGCAGTGGACATGCATTCCAATATACATATTTCAGTTTTTCAAGTGTACTGCTCTTAGAGTATACAAAAGCACTTATGTATACTCTAAGGTACTGCTGATTATATACACCTTTAAACATGAGCCAACTAGCATACTCCATAGAGGATATCCTTGCATTGGTAATGCTGCCCTACACCAGGAGATGTTTACTCTTGTTGCGAATATGAACCATATGTGCACATGAATCACGTTACTGATCAACCTACAAGGCTCTGGCAACTGACTGGAGGCAGAAACTGGGAGTATGGCAGAGTGATAGGAAACAGCATAAGCAGTGTAATGGCTCTAATGCTTTTAACCATTTTACGTGCTAACTTACCTACTTACTCAGAATGGTGAGTATCGACAAATGAGACCCTCTTAAGGAAACTTCTTAGTCCTTAGGGTGACAATGCATCTGCATTTTGATTATTAGATAGATGTAAATGTCTATGGGCCACAGCACCCACTTACCATCTGGTAAACTGTGTGCTCGTTTGTCACCCTTATAAAATACATTAAATAACCCTATAAAAATATATTTAATGAAATGGATGCCAGCTGGTACATGCATTTTTCCAAAGGACTATGTTAAAAGAGTTCTTATGGGATGTGGTTGATAATGATAATCAAAAATTTATTATAATATACTTATTTGAATTTGGTGGTTAGAATGGATTTCCACCATTAATCAGCTAACCTCATCTAAAAAGTTTACTCACTGAGAATTTGAATCAATATTGTGATTCTGATGCAAAATTTGTGCAGCTGATTTTAATGTCATCTGAAACAGCATAATAAAGCATAATGTTTAAAACAGACACATAATAGAAAATGTAGAATAAGATAGAGGCAATAATAGAAATAAAACTTATTTATTCATTTTTATTATAATTATATATATTTATATTTTACATTATTAATAATACTTATTTAATGCTGATCTTATGTTTAATTTACCACTGGTTCGGAAAATACCTGTATTCCGAGAAGAACCAGCAAGAAACCCAGTGGGTCTTAAGTATTAATAGTAAATAATTTAATATATATAAAGTGTCATAATTAATAGTACATAAAGTGTCAACTCTTGATGATAAGTCCATACAAACTCATTACAATCTATCAAGAGAAGCCATAATTTAAAAGAAGAAGAAGACTCATTACAAAATGTCACAGTCAGTCTTTAAATTTTCAAAATTTGTAACTTTATTGAAACCTGAGAGTAATTATAAACTACTTTTTGTAATTAGGCAGTTAGAGTAAAACTGGTATACTCTATTACTCCCATGGAACTTTTTTCCAGAATGATTCATTGCATTTTAGACCAAAAGCACTGTGATTTCATTTGACAGTACTGTTACATCATTGTGGAAACTCTCTATGATGTAAAAGATTTTAAATGGAAAGTTCAAATTACTATGATAGATAGATCACATTTTTCTTAGAATAATCTTTAATTAAACCAAACAAGGAGATGGGCAGCAGGGTCATCCTAATAAAAATTTAACATAAAAACTGCAGTTTCCAACCTGCCTGTCAAGAGTGGCAATTATGGTAAATATCCCTTCTATGGGGCAATTTATGGGGTAGGCTTGTGTTCAGCAGTGGATTTTTGATAGGCTATAACAGTAAGGTAACTGTAATCCTCAATTATAATTGTGCAAAAATACAGTTTATGAGATATTAACTTTTAAAATGTTTTATTAGTTACATAAAGTTACAAGTTTTTAGATCTTTCATCAATCTTTCTAGTGCATATCAGTACTTGTTACTACTACAAGCATTACCAAACAGACTTATTGAGATGGAAAGTCTTTTAACCCTTTCGCTGTCCCGTGCACTACATATAGGTCATTGCTATTGTCTTACTATTGTGTCTGAAAACCGGACAGTGAAAGTGTTAATACTGTTACATTGCATATAATTTTTAATAATTTAGTTAAAATATGTCTTAAAACAATTTAAATGTCCATGAAAGAAATGCATTCTTCATCTAAGCCCCTTTGAACACTTGAGGTTATTACAATTTACGTAGTAGAGCCATGCTGCAGCTATATTACTGGTATAGTTGTAGCACGAATGGGTCAGCTTGACCAGGGAAGGACCAACGCTGTCACAGAATACCAGCGTAAAATAGCAGCTTAACGCTGCTGTTTTTCGTATGGTGAGTGTAGAGAACCGGAGACCATTTTTACTGGAAACGAGGCATTCCATCTTAGTCCTCACGGATGACAACGCAACTGCATTTTGATTCTTAATCTAGGATAGATGTAGATGTATATGGGCCACAGCAATCACTTACCAGCAGGTGGACAGTGTGCTCGTTTTTACGCTAATCTATAGAAAAAATGATCAAGCAAGAATGAGGATTTGATTTAGTGTGAATACCACAGGTACCGCTCAACACTACAATTTATACTCCTCCAATCCACTCCAGAAATTTGAAAAATTGAGTATTAAATATTGGTCAACAACAGTTTTCCCATACATAATCTGTTGATTGTTTCTTTATTGCAAATGAATAGACTTTTCTCAGGCTAAGGCAATCCACTTCCTAGGTGGATTATGAGGATTTTTTTGGGATACAAACTGGTCTCTTATTTTAGCACAAATAATGTAACCTCATTACTACATTAAAAGTTGCAACTTCAGTAGAATTTTTATATAATCATCATCATGGAAAGAGTTTAGATTAACTAGCCATTACTATTGAAATGGGAGGGGCGGTGGGACTGAGTTTGTGACACTGTGAATTTTTACATAAAAACTTAAATTTAAAATTTAAAAACACCCTGAAACAAAAAGAGCTGATTATCTTCAAACGGCTGAAAAAAATTTCTTGAATCATAGCTAAGATCACTCTTGATCAAGTCACCTTTCAAACAAAAAAATACGAAATCTTAATCGGTTCATCCGTTTAAGAGCTACGATGCCACAGAAAGACACACAGACACAGATACATACGTTAAACATATAACACCCCCCTTTTTGTCGGGAGTTAAAAATTAATTGCTTACAGGAAGAGATTCACGCAGAGAACCCATCAATGTTTTAACTTTAGATATATTATCCATTTTATCCTGTTGAGGCTGTTGTGGCATAGCAGGTTGCATTTGCTGAGGCGAAGGTTGTTGCATTATAGGACCCGACACAGGCATTTGCATGCCTACATTGGGTTGAGCACCAACTTGATTCATGGGAACGTGCATATTCATTTGATTCATTTTTAATTCAAACAAGAGTTAAACAAGTTTAGGATTTATTTGTTATGAATTGTGATACCATAGATAAATAGATATGTGTGATACTAGTGACATGGTGACATGACAGTGTTGTTGTGAATGTGACACTTTAGGCATGTCGATCTGAAATCGATTATGTAGAGTAAAATAATCGATTTTTCAGATCGATTTGGAACACTATATCGATCCGATAAATCGATCCAAAAACTTCTTGAATCGGACCGATTCAAGAACTAGTGATAAAATTCCTAAACTGGATGCGGTATCTTCCCTTTTTCATTTTTTTTTTGCTGTTGTCGGACGCAATAACAACCGGTCGTACTTGGTTGATAATTTGAACGCAACAAATAAATATTTATGAACGTATCCAAAGATGTCGTTACTTACGTTTTTTATAGAATAAGGGTGACGACAAATGAGCACAGTCCACCTGATGGTAAGTGGGTGTTGTGGCTCATAGATATCTTCATTTATCCTCGATTAATAATCAACATGCAGATGCGTTGTCACCCCTAAGGACTAAGATCGAATGCCTCGTTTCCAGTAAAAAGGTTCTCCGGTTCTCAACACTCACCATACAACACACAGCAGCCTTAAGCTACTATTTGACGCTGGTATTCTGTAAGAGCGTGGTCCTGCCTCGGGTGAGCCGACCAATACACGCTACAACTACAGCTAATATAGCTGCAGCGTTGATCTACCACGATAATTATATTATGTTACTTACTAATAAAAAAAAGTTGTCACTTGTCGTTGTCATTTCTAATCTTACCCGTGGATTCCGGTGTCCAACCTAATCTGTGCTATGAATTTACTTTATTTATCAAAAATATACTGTGAGTAAATATTATTTGTTGAAGTTTCTAGTAACGAAATAAACAGTATTATGTTCGTGTAGCATTCATTTAAATTTGATTTATCGAGAAATGTACGTTGCAGTTTGCACGTTTGTTAAAGTATTGTTGTTCTTATATGTATTATTAGGCACGTTTGAAAATGTCGCGATTAATCGAAAATCGATCTCTTAATGACCGATTTAATCAAGAATCGATTCTAGTATGTTCGATTTGAATCGAATCGGAGATCGATTTTATTTTAAGTGAATCGACATGCCTATGACACTTGTCAAAAATATGTGACAAGTTAGTGTCAGACACTTGTCACATATTTTTTTAATTATATAAAAACAAAGGAGTCAATACTCATACAACCTAGACTGGAGTGAATTTGTCCGCAATTTTTTTTACATTGAATTAATGAGTCGAATGGATTTAACTTAAAAAATTCTAAAAAAAGTAGAAGGCTTTTCGAAATTTTTTTTTGCAACGGAATCTTTAAGAGTTGTACTTTTATGCTTAAAATTAAATCTAGCTGTCCCCCGTGACTTCACCCGCGTAGAATTTACTACAATTTCATGGGTTTAAATTTTTTGCGCGGAACCTTAATTCTTTTTCTAAAATAAAAGTATCCTAAGTTACACCTTATCACATCAGCTAACTGCCAGTGAAAGTCCCGTCAAAATCGGTCCAGCCGTTTCGGGGATTAGTCAGAACAAACAGACAGACAGACAAAATGTTGAAATAATTGTTTTTTTTTTTTGTTATTACTACCGTATATACTTTCATATGCATTTAGTAAAAATCTGTTATTTTAACATTACAAACAGACACTTCAATTTTATTTATTTGTATAGATAATCAGCTTCGTAACTTTAATTGTTCCTAAGTAGGTGATTTGATGGTTCCTAAGTAGATCTCAAGAATTTTCCAAACCCTTAACTATCATAATTATTTAAAAAAAAGTAGTACTTAATGAGCTACTTTAGCTAAAATAGGCCTTCCAACAGGTGATAAATTCTTAAAGTTAGCCATCTGATTACAAATTTTTTTCTTTGACTGTTTTATCATTGCTAAGGTTAATTATTTTGTTAACTAACCAAAAATGACTACAAGAAAGCTAATTTTTCTGTTTAATTAATTTTGCACGATTCGTTCTTGCGGATCATGGGTTGTAAAAGTGGGCGCAACTCTTTACAACCTGCAATAACAATGGGCCGAGAGGATAAGAAACCGGACTATTGCAATCTCTCTCACTCTCGTTGGTAAGAGGGGCAGCGCGAAACCGAAGCTTCATTTGTTCATTGTTCATGACGTTTGTTAACTAACCAAAAATGACTGTAGAAAAGCTATGATTTAAACATTTGGAGGTTAAAAATGACTGCAGGAAAGCTAAGATTTAATTAACCTTTGGAGGTTTTATTAAACAAAAAGTAATCGTTATTAATTATTTATTATTTTACTACAAAAAGTTTTCAAAGTGTCGACCTTCTTGCTCGACACAAATCCTACATCGCCTTAAAAAGTTTTCTTTTAGTTGTATGAACGCTATTCTGTTGTTTTTTATTGTTTCCTCTGCTTGTCTCAATTTTGATCGTAATTCAGCTACGTTACTAATTTATTTGGCGTAAACAGTGCCGGATTAACCACGTAGCAAGAGCAGCAATTGCTACAGGCCCCGCGCAAAAGGGGGCCCCGCGTATCCAAACCCACCCATCACCGCCTAAGCGTATTTTTTTGAGTGAAATTTATTAAGACGTGATATATTGAACTTACTTGATGTCACATAAGCGTGAAACACTACACCTTTTTCGACTAAAACAATCCACGTCAGACGCCACGAAAACGCACAAGTTTCAACGCCCACCACGCCGAATAGCTCGATTATCGTACTACCGATCATGCGGGAAGATCTTTTTACGACTTTGCCTTGGTATATGGTATAGGCGGATCCCAAATGTGGAGGATCTTACACCTTCCCTGTTGAACTTTCTGCTGATATCTCATCCGGACGGCCATCAGGTCGATGCCCTCTTGGCTTTTCCGATAACTGCCTGATCCGGGTACAGTGCCCCATCAATTGCTCATTGCAGTAACGATCGGGAGGCTGCCGCTGTGTGTGGCACTATAGGTCAGCAATTGGGATTGGATGCCGGTGGCGAATTTGCTTCACGCTGGCTGATCAAAAATCGTTGCTGAGTCTGTCACCGATGTGGTGCTTCAGGGATGGAAGTTTTCATCCCGTCATCTGCAGTGCCTATCGGCGGCGATCTCAGCGTTAGTTTGGACGCTCCTGAAAAATTGCGTCGCTTCAAAAGAAAAGGAGTGTTACAAGGCCTGGGCTGACGCATCGGCATCCCGGGATGTAAACATTAGGGTGAATTGGCGAGAAACTAGTTCGCCTTCCTTTGAGAACTCGTGCGTTCTGATCCCTCGCTAAGGCTGCCCAATAAAGTAATCCATCATTACTATCTTTGCGAAGGGAGGATGAATCGCTGGCCCACGCCAAGAAGGAGAAAGCCGATCTTTTAGGTTCTCTTTTTGCGTCCAACTCGACTTTCGACAACGGGGGGAACATACCGCCGACCATCCCGCGGTGTGAGTGCTCCATGCCGGATGTGCTGTTTATACAGCGGTCGGTGCGCAAAGCACTCTTGTCCCTGGACGTCAACAAGTCGAGTGGGCCATCCCCCCAATTATATTGAAGACGTGTGCTCCCGATTTGGCATCGGTTCTTACATGTCTTTTGCTGTTCTCTTACTTTTTAGGCGTCGTTCCAGGCTCATGGAAGACAGCCTTAGTGCACCGGTACCCTAAAAAAGGTGACCGCTCGCACTCGTCCAACTACAGGCCTATCGCTTTCACCTTCTTGTTCTCCGAAATAATAGAATCCATTATTAACTGCCAGCTCATGTGGTACCTTGTAGAGCATCAGCTGATTAGTGACCGTCAATACAGTTTTCATCGAGGTCACTCAGCTGGTGGTCTTATTGTCTACCTGAGTCACAGTTTTGATCTCTGGGCGGGGCACCACAGTATCAGCTCCTTCCACTTAACCGTAATTAATGGAAAGTGGACCTAATTGTCAACAATCAAGTTCCTTCCGATTGGCTTGATCCACTGGCCTTGCGAAGAAAAGTTACATCTCTATACATCTTCTACCGCATATACCAAGGGGAGTGCTCAGAGCAATTGTTCGGATTATTTCCAGCTGCTGAATTCCACCATCGTACTCTGCGACAGAACACGAAATTCCATCCTCATCATCTCGATGGCTGGCAGTCCACTACTGTGCGATTCACGCGGAATTTTCGGCTTCGCACGACCAAACTGTAGAATTTACTGTCGCCAGACCCATACGACAAACTTATGCCCATAAAGGAAAAAGACACACGTCGTATTTCTCTAAAACATCATGCGAGGAATTTATCAAATTAATTGCATCAAGCAAGCAATGCATTAAATGCATGAAACGGAAATGAAAATTACGTGGAATGGATACGCGTGCTTTAATACGGGATACAGCCTTTATTAATCATTTTATGGATATGTCCAAACAATGCGATCCACATTTTCAGATATTGAAGCAAAAGCCAAAGATCTGACAGGTTTTCATGAATATCTGCAACAGACTTCAAGACGACGCAAGCGAAACACAAAGTTCGACCATTTTCGCGGTTCTACTTGAGAAATTTGTTAAAAAAGAAAATAATTTGAAATTGAGGTGTTTGTCGTCATTATTAGTGCTTTAGATAAACGCATAAAAGCATACCAAAATGTAACTAGTGTTTTTGGAATATTTGGAGAGTTAAAATCTATTACAGCAGAAGAGATTTTGAAAGAAACTCCAATTATGGTCAGTGCTTATGCAAATGGTTCGGATGACAGAATAGACGGCGAATTAGTGCAGTTTGACGAGCTGCTTATAACGTATGTGTGGCTAATACGATTGACAGTACGAAAATCGACTGTATGAAAATTCAATATTATAAATTCTTAATGGATAATTCATTAGAATCATGTTTCCCCAATTTAGAAACTGATTTGCGAATTTATTGTCTCTCATGAAAATAACTGCATTGGTTAGCGTTCATTTTCAACATAGAACCGTATAAAAAATAAATTAAGGAACACTCAAGCCAAACACGTCAAGAACGCCTTAATTATCTCTCTGATCAATATACAATATGATTTGCTTAGAGAAATTGATACGGATAGTAGATTTCTAAATTTTGACATGAAATCGAGAAAAGTTCTTTGTAAAAGTTTAAAAAGTAATAACAGAAACAGATAAATAAATATAAAATATACACATAACTTAAGGTACACCATTGACAAAATATAACATTAGTTATTCCTAAAAATATAATGTACTTATAATATTATTTTATAGTAATAAATATAAACTTTGAAATATGTACTAAAAAAGAATTACAATTATTTGTGTAGTATCGTCAGTTTCTTTCAGTTCTACTATGAAACTCCAACAAAATTGTAACCTATAGATGGCAAATAAACGTATTGAGTATTGAATTGGTTTTTACCATTTTATACTTAAAAACCCATAGCAGATCAAGGGCCCCTCGATAAAATTTGCTACGGGCCCCGCGCTTGCTTAATCCGGCAGTGGGCGTAAACCCATTCTTTATACTTAATATCGCCAGACGAAGAAATCGATTGGGTTCAAGTCGGGGGACCGTGGCGGCCACGCAATAAAATCTTTCATTTAAATGTCGTCTGACAATTCTCGTAAAGTGACATGGAGCGCCGTCGTTTTGGAAAATCATGTTCCGACGCGTTAACAGGTCTACATCTATTAGTAAGCCGTTGAGATCCTGTCTTAAAATTCCAAGTAGGTCTTGCTGTTTAATCGGTCAGGTAGTTCGATCGCACCAATCAGCTGTCCGTTTAAGATGCCTGACCAGTAGTTCACGCTAAATTGCTCATGAAAATTGGATTCATGTGTCAGGTGTGGATTATAATATTGTGGATGTTGAAAATCCCGCATCGCTTAAAATGAGATTCATCGGTCCACAAAATTCCATTGAAAAATTTTGGCCTTCATCTTGACGCCGCAACATTTCCTGACAAAACACCACTCTTTTCGGGTAGTCTGTGTTCTTAAGCTGCTGCAATTTTTTAATGTGATATGGGTGAAAACCCTCTTGTTGGAGTATTCCATGTGCCTGTGATTTTGGAATTCCGATTCGGTGTTCTAATGTTCTGCTCTCATGCTCTGGTAGGTGCTTCCATGAGTTCCAAGAGTTATGAACCCTTAAAATCATACGATGATCAGGCCAAGTTTCGGGCTGAGGTGCACCTCTATTTTTTACGTGCTCTCTGTACAATCTGGCTGCTTCGGAAGTGTTTCCTCTTGCATAGCTATAGAAGTAGAACATAAGAGCATAATCTCTTGATGAAAAAGGCAAAGGCACCCCCCGTGTAGTGGCGGGTTAGAATACCCACTAACCCATATCTTCCTGTGGGTGTCGTAAGAGGCGACAGAGGGAAACTGAGGCAGAAGATGGGCAGCAGCATCTTTCTGAAAACAACAAATAACAATAAAAAAAACTGCGGTTGCCAACCCGCTCGCCAAGCGTGGCAACTACGGCAATACCCCCCAATGAAGAAAGTTACGAAGAGACGGCCCCCAGTCCCCGGCGGCCCCGCTATTCCTGGCTACTGTGGCGACCAGGGAAGAAGAGATAGACAAGTTGCGCTGGAATATTATAGGATTATCCGAGGTCCGAAGAGAGGGGGAGGACATGGTAATCCTCGAATCCGGCAACTTGTTCTATCACCGGGAGGGCGACCATCTATCCCAAGGAGGTGTCGGATTTATCGTCCACAAGTCTCTCGTTAACAACGTTGTAAAGATTGGGAGTGTGTCGACGAGGGTTGCGTACCTTATACTCAGAATCACCAAACGGTATTCGCTGAAGGTCATACAGGTTTACGCACCAACCTCGGCACACCCCAATGAGGAGGTGGAGGAAATGTATGAGGATATTTCTAGAGCCATGCATTCCTCCAAAACCCACTATACAGTGTTAATGGGAGACTTCAACGCAAAGCTGAAAAGCGCAAAGGCACAAGAGAGAACGGTGAGCTGAAAGTAGGAAATTCGGATTAGGGCAACGGAACCCAAGGGCCAGCAGCTGGCCGACTTTATGGAGAAAGAGGACTCTTTATGATGAACTCTTTCTTTCAGAAGCGGCCCCACAGGAAGTGGACCTGGTCGAGCCCGACGGTTCGACAAAAATGAGATTGACTTCATTATGACGACTAGACGCCAACTGTTCAGTGATGTCTCAGTGATCGCGAGGGTGAAAACTGGTAGCGATCACCGAATGTTAGAGGCACACTGAACCTAAACGTTAAGTTGGAGAGGTGTAGTCTAATGAAGTCAACGATCCGTCCCCCTCGTGCTCTAATCCAAAGTCCCGAAACCTTTCAGCTCGAGTTACAAAACCGTTTTCAGTGCCTAGATGATTGCAATGCAGTGGACGATATGAATGACAAGCTCGTGGAAACTGTCCATGCGGTCGGAGCTAAGTTTTGTAAGACCCGCCGCAGAAGAACACAAAAACTCTCCGATCACACTCTTAATCTCATGGCTGTTAGACGGGAAATGAAGCTGCAATCTTCAGTAGATTTGATAGCATACAGGTAACTGAACAGACAGATCTCCAAATGCATGCGGCGGGACTTACGCAACTTTAATACTGCTCGTATTGAAGAAGCGATCGAGCGGAACCAGGGCTCCAAAGTCTTTGCTAGAGATCTGTTTGCCAGAAAGAGCCAACTGTCGAAGCTGAAGACCGAGTGTGGCAGCGGCGTTTCCGGGACACCTGAGATTTTGAGTGAGATTGAGAGGTTCTATGGGCAGCTGTACACGTCATCGTTGGAACCACACGCAAGTGTGAGTAACGATCCAAGAGCAAGTCTTATCCGACACTATTCCGATGATATTCCAGACGTCAGTCTGAACGAGATTAGAGTGGCTCTCCAGCACCTTAAAAACGGCAAGGCCCCTGGCGAGGATGGAATTACAGCAGAGCTTCTGAAAGCGGGTGGAAAACCGGTACTTGTAGTCCTTCAGAAGCTCTTTAATTCCGTCCTCCATGGTGGCACTACACCGGAGGCGTGGAGCAGAAGTGCGGTGGTCTTGTTCTTTAAGAAAGGCGACAACGCTCTCTTGAAGAACTACAGACCGATTTCCCTTCTGAGCCGCGTCTACGTGCTGTTTTCGAGAGTCATTACGAATCGTCTCGCATGCAGACTCGACGACTTCCAGCCTCCCGAACAAGCCGGTTTCCGAAAAGGCTTTAGCACCATAGACCACATACATACCCTTCGGCAAATAGTACAGAAGTCCGAAGAGTACAATTTGCCACTATGTCTGGCGTATGTGGACTATGAAAAAGCCTTTGATTCCGTCGAAATTTGGGCGGTGCTGCAGTCCCTTCAGCGGTGCCAAGTGGACTGTCGGTATATCGAGGTGCTGAAGTGTTTGTACAGTAGAGCTACGATGGCTATCCGAATACAGAACCAGAGTACGAAACCTATACAACTGCAGAGAGGTATAAGACAGGGTGACGTAATATCCCCGAAACTCTACACCGCTGCATTGGAAGACGTTTTCAAGCTACTGGACTGGAAAGGATACGGTATTAACGTCAATGGCGAGTACATCACTCACCTTCGATTTGCCGACGATATAGTCCTTATGGCAGAATCGCTGGAGGACCTAAGCACTATGCTCAATGACCTCAATAGTGTTTCCCAACGGATAGGTCTCAAGATGAACATGGACAAAACAAAAATCATGTTTAATGTCCATGTCACACCTATGCCGGTAGTTGTTGGGAGCACTAAGCTTGAAGTTGTTGACGAATATGTTTACCTGGGACAAATAGTCCGACTAGGTAAGTCCAACTTCGACCGAGAGGTTAATCGACGGAATCAACTCGACTGGGCAGCGTTCGGGAGATTACGACCCATATTCTCGCCAGGCATACCTCAAAACCTCAAAACTAAATTGTACAACCAGTGCGTGCTGCCAGTGATGACATATGGAACTGAGACGTGGTCCTTCACTACTGGCCGTATGAGGAAGCTCAAGGGCTCAAAATTTTGCGAACATTATGATCTTTGATCAAACGTGCAAGATTGTATTGCACGCCTCACAACGTGAGGAAGTGCTCTACTCTCGATATGTGGCCATACCTCAATTTCGCTACATAAAATCGTTCTTATACTTTTAGCTAGACATAAAATCCATATTATTATTAACGTAACAATAACTACAGTCATTGAATTATAAGATTAGTTTATTTTCTAATTGATTCACTTTAGATGACATAACAAAAAATGTAATTGAAAAAATATATGAACTGCCGTCCGTTGGTCTATGCGTCGGTGAGTCTTCTCGCTTAATACATAGAAATGTAAGCAATAGATTGAGATGTATAGTATTAAATAAGATTCCATATATTCTAAGAAGGATCCCTATTGATTTTTTTATTGAATTCAACACCGTTTAAAAGTTATTAATGGAAGTCGATCAGATTCTCTGTTTTTTTTTTCTTGTAAAAATTATCGTCACTATTTTTATTTTTTCATCAAAATTAAATGAAACGCTCATGAGGCATGCAATTTTGGGTTTTCCAAACTACATTTGTTATACTATGCGAGTGTTTTCCAATAGATTATTAAAAAAACTTTACATTAGATTCATAATTTACCATTTAATTAAAAGGCACAACAAATTGTTGAAAAACAAAAATTATAAAATGAAATATTTAGAATAAGTAGTTTATAAAAAAATATTCTATCTTAAGTATCTATTAAAAGCTGATAAACGTTTTGTTGATTTAATTTTATCCTCTTGTGCCAACCCTACCAAAATAGATAAAAATTTGACAGCTCCTTAGAAGCTTTGCCTCTGTACGGTTTCTTACTCATGTGCCGATAGGGACTTAAGCGCCTTATTCATGGTACATCTTGCTGTACGTCCCGCCAAAGTCATGCAAGATGCACGATCAAATAGTATAGTAATATATAAGGAAGGACACGACTCAAAATGACAATGAGTAGGCTTGACGTACGTCAACAATTACGTAATTACGTAAGTCAATATAATTTATAGGATAAGGGTGACAAGCGAGCACACAGTCCAGCTGATGCTAAGTGGTTGCTGTGGACCATAGACATCTATGGTCATTCGTTTGCGAATCAAAATGCATATGCACCTCTTTTCCAGTAAAAAGGGTCTCCGATTCTCTACACTCACCATACGGAACACAGCAGCATTAAGTTGCTATTTTACGCTGGTATTCTGTGAGAGCGTTGGTCCTTCCCCGGTTGAGCCGACCCATTCGTGCTTCAACTATAAAATAATATAGCTGCAGTATGGCTCTAACACGTTTAAAAAAATTTATATATATATATATATAATATATATATATATATGTTGTAAGTATATCTATATAATATATTTGTGTAATTATGGTTATATTATGTAGACACAGATATTTTTAACTCAGCTGTTTGCACTTTGCACCAACAATATCATCTCTTCTTAGCCTGGAGGTAGACTGGTAGAGAATGCCCTGTTGCATTAAGTCTGCCTTTTTGTACTTGGTGTGCAAATAAAGCATAAATAAATATTTTTTTTAATTCAAAAAACATGTTAGTGGAAATAAGTTGATTTTGCCTGCCTTTTGTTGGATTTTAATACAAAATGTATAAAATCCCAACAATTTTCCCCAAGAAACAGATCAGAAAGTTGTATTTTCGAATATTTGTGACCCTTGGAGATAAATGTATATTGTCATGGACAGCGTGTTGTCCATACGTGTATGTACTGTTACGAGCTTGGAGTTCAAGACAATTAAAAACTGCCGAGTGAATTACCAAAATTGACACTTTAATTACAGAACACTAATTACAACTTAAAACCACACTAATAACAAAACACAATTGTACTACTGATCACTTTAGTTCGCAGTTGTATCGCTTCGAAGTATTCGCTTGTATCGCCAATTCAATATCTCGCGAGTAGGTTGGACGTGCAGGCTAGCTTATGCCGTATTACTACGCGTAAGTATTTATTTAGCTCTGAATATTTATTAAAAATAAGTCATTATTTGTTAAAGCAAGTGATATACATCCTCGAAATCGACATGACCCTGACCAACTTGTCCTAGGTGTCATTCCTAGGCTGGTTAAATATAACAAAAATTGTCTTAATACGAGTATGTGTGTAAAAATATTTAATAAAATACCTAAAGAATTTAAATTATTAAGCGAAAGATTATATAACAAATATTTGTATAATTGGTTAAAAATTGAATGCTTTTATGTCTTAAAAGATTTTTTTAAATAATTATTAAGATTATTTTTTTAATTTTAAATAATTATCAATATTGTCCTTATATACCTAAACATTTTAAAATTATAATTTGCATTGAGTCAGGAATGCGGGAAAACAACCACTAAAATTATAGCATGTATATACGAATTGATCTAGAATCGTCTTAGAAATCAGCGTACATACATAATTGATAACCTCTCCTTTTTGGGAGTCGGTTAAAAATAGACTATGTTTGGGTGTAAAGTGACATCTGCTTAGTAAAGGCGTTCTTATTAATAATCTCTTGATGTAGTAAATAAAAAAAGTTTTTATTCTATACTCTAAAACGTCGACTTGGTCAATGAACAAAGCACTAAAAATAAATTTAGTTGCTATAATAGTTGCGTTAAAATGGCGTCGACGGATAGTTTTAAATAGGCACCCATTGTTAATATTATGTTAAAACTTAGAGAAGTAGGTATCTACATATAAACATTTGAGTTTTACACACAGAGCGTTGCGATTAAACGTTTTAAACACAAATAGAAAATAAATATTTTTAAAAGAAAATTGTGATTTTTTTCCCCACAACTAGCAACATTTGTATTATGATAACTTAGGTAAGTATTTTTTTAGTTTTACGTTCAAATAATGAATTAAATATATGAACTTACCTGTGAAATGTAATACCATCACTTTTTTTATGTTTATCATCACTGTTGTGTCAATATTTTACAACACAAACGGTCATTTTTACAATTTTTCGCGAGCTCTTCTCCGTAAGACGTGACGTTGCGCACTGACGCGTCGCTGAGTGAACTTACGCGGTTTCGCGTTAGTTTTACTTGCTTCACTTTCGGTGCGCGTACTAGTATTCTATACGTAATAATTCTATGATTGAATCTAATTTTTAAGATGGCAATTTATAACAACATGAAGGAAAGAAACAGCGATATTTTTTTCTCGCTTTATTTTTACAAGCCCAACATGCACATTGACAAAATCATGAAAGTGTGCAAATTTTTCAGCTTCCATACAAAGTTGCATTACCCTGGGCGCGACTGACAGTTTGTATTGCTCGAACAACTATTCTCGAAGTCACTAGAGTATGGGATATATGAACGGATTGGTGCGCGCCACTGATATCAATCCTAAACGTCGGACGTGAAGACAACCAGTTGTAACTTGTCTACTAAGGCCTATTGTGCCTTAGTAATATTATAAATTGAATTAATAACTATCTAATTGTTTGTGAACATATGCCAAATAGTGCCGAATATTCGAGAAAAAAAGATAAAAATAATTTCCGCCGCAATATGGGGCCGGACGCGGCACCGAGGTCAATATTTTCGAGGTTTTTATTTTTTTTAACTAACTTATATTTAATTTATTTAAAAAAGAGCATAGGTCCCTCCTAATATTTTGATCGTACCTATTATAGAAAAAAATATCAAGTTGTTAGTAATCCATTTCGTACTGGATTTCGACCCGGACACGCCTATTTCAGCCGTTTGAGAATGACCGAGCAGATCAAGGGCCCCTCGATAAAATTTGCTACGGGCACGCGCTTGCTTAATCCGGCAGTGGGCGTAAACCCATTCTTTATACTTAATATCGCCAGACGAAGAAATCGATTGGGTTCAAGTCGGGGGACCGTGGCGGCCACGCAATAAAATCTTTCATTTAAATGTCGTCTGACAATTCTCGTAAAGTGACATGGAGCGCCGTCGTTTTGGAAAATCATGTTCCGACGCGTTAACAGGTCTACATCTATTAATAAGCCGTTGAGATCCTGTCTTAAATATTCCAAGTAGGTCTTACTGTTTAATCGGTCAGGTAGTTCGATCGCACCAATCAGCTGTCCGATTAAGATGCCTGACCAGTAGTTCACGCTAAATTGCTCATGAAAATTGGATTCATGTGTCAGGTGTGGATTCGCAATGCTCCAAGAATTATAATATTGTGGATGTTGAAAATCCCGCATCGCTTAAAATGAGATTCATCGGTCCACAAAATTCTATTGAAAAATTTTGGCCTTCATCTTGAGCCAACCTTGTAAATATTTATTTGACAAAATGCGAAGATTCTGGGATAAAAGTTGTGTCTTTGACCTTTGATGGCCATCCAACAAATTTATCGTGCATGGAGTTATTAGGATGCCAAATAAAAAATCCATCTAAGTTAAAAACAATGTTTAAGCATCCTACTGCAGAACACAACGTGGCTGTATTTTTGGATCCAATTCACATGATTAAGTTAGTGCGCAACCACTTTGAAAGTAAAAAAACCTTTCTTAATAAAGAGGAAAAAGAAATAAATTGGAACTACGTAGTACAACTTAATGACTTCCAAGAAAAAACAGAATTGAACATAGCTAATAAATTAACTACAAAACATTTAAATTTCCGAAACTCTATTATGAATGTTAAATTAGCGGTACAACTTCTGAGCAGGAGTGTTGCAATAGCCCTCAAACTTTGCCGGGAAGAGCTAAAAATGCCCGATTTCATTGATAGTGAGGCTACGGAAGAATTTATATTACACTTTAATAATACATTTGATATTTTTAATTCTCGAAGGCTCTCTCAGTATGGATTTAATCATCCGGTATCTACAAAAAACAGTAAAGATATTTTAGAATTTTTGAAAAACATGCGCGAGTATGTTTTAAATTTAAAAATAAAATCAACACGTAAAAGAACATTCCAAGAGAGCCAAAAAGTAGTTAAATTGGCCATAAAAAGCTACAAATCCGTGTTAGAAACGCGGGCAAATACTGGGTTCTTGGGTCTTTTATTTGTATAGAGAGCCTTAAGTACATTTTTGAGACAATTGTAGTGGAAAAAAATGAAATGGATTACATAACAACTTATAGGCTAAATCAAGACCATATAAAACTTTTTTTCGGTGCAGTGCGCATGCATGGTGGTCATAATGACAACCCGAATGCTCGCCAATTTAAGGTTATATATAGAAAACTAATGTGCAACATGGAATTGAAAGCAGGTGAAACTGGGAACTGCATCCCATTAGAGGATATTTCTATTTTAGCATGTTCGTCAGCACTTACGTGCATAAATGGAACTACATCTTCCCAGAGGTTTGACGACAATGATTTAGAGTTATCTGAAACTGCAATACCAGTAACTGAAGAATATTTCCTTCGATCCGTTCTTGATGTTCCGGATAACCAAGTAATAACAAATCACATAGTTGGATATATTACTGGCTTTGTAGTCTTCAAGTTAAAAAATAAAATAAAATGTTTGTTTTGTGTTGCTGCCCTTACAACAACAAATTTACAATGGTTCCACAAACTAATACAATTAAGAGACAAAGGAGGTTTAAGCTATGCTTCAAAGGAAGTGTTTACTATATGTTGTGCTGCTGAGTCAGTTGTTAAGAGTTTTTTAAAAGAAAAAAAGTATACAAAATCCTCAAAGGTTTGAACGACTGTTGCTCGTTATTATGAAAAAATTTATAGGTACTCCCTGTTTTCCCATCAGATCAACATACTAACGGTAATTTACACAATACAAATTTGGTACACCTTGTTGTAGAAAAATATGTTAATATTAGATTTTTTTATATTTCTAAAAGGGAAAATACTCTAAGAGACGTTCAGTCAAAGCGAAAGCTTTTTAGGAAGCAGTTACAACTGCAAGATTTTTAACTATTGTTTTAAATAAATTGCTGTCTTGATCATGTCACACTATGGTTGTTTTAATTTTATGACATCTCCTAAGATAAAAATAATGTCCTCCAGACCGAATTTCGGTCACGGCGGTCAGACTCAACGGAGAATAGCCACCGGCGCAGGACGAGATTATAGTGCCCAAGTATATTTGCAAGCACAGTTGCACTCTCTATTTCCTCACTCTCATAGTCTCTCCGATCGTGTTGGTTTACCGACAGATCAGGCGCAGGACCAACGGCTTTACGTGCTTTCCGTGGGACCTCCGTCCCATATGGAGATAAGACACCACCAACTTCCTGACTCAATGCAAATTATAATTTTAAAATATTTAGGTATATAATAACAATATTAATAAGTATTTAAATTAAAAAAAATCTTAATAATTATCAAAAAAAATATTTTAAGTCATAAGAGCCGTGGTAGCTCAGATGGTTAGCGCTCGCTGTAAGTTTCACAGTACGCGAGCAACCCGGGTTCGATCCCCGCCGGCACCAATGAAATTGTTAATTGCAATTTTAAGTGCTGATTTACCACGTGCTCGTCGGTGAAGGAAAACATCGTGAGGAAACCTGCATGTCTGAGAAATCAAAAAAAAATTTCGAAGACATGTGAAGTTCGCCAACACGCATTGGGGCAGCGCGGCGGACATTTCCTTGCCCTAAAACCCTCTCAGAAATGAGAGGAGGCCTGTGCCCAGCAGTGGGACGTATATAGGCTGTAACTTTACTTTTTACCTTTTATAAAAGCATTCAATTTTTAACAAAATTTCAGCGTGTATATGGGATCAATCTGTGTGTGTATCCTTTCAAATAAAAAAATCTAAATCGGTTTAGAAATAACAGAATTCTGAGGTAAAAAACATTAAAAAAATACACCGAATTGAGAACCTCCTCCTTTTTTGAAGTTGGTTAAAATTAAACATTACACGATGTGCTTATTGTATTCGAGCAAATTAATTGTGTTTAATAATATTCTTAAATTTTATTACGTCTGCATTTTTGTACCATTAAAATATGTATAATAAAGTTATATTAGTAACATCATTATCGTGTTTATTTTATTCCATTTTATATTCTCATAAAATACGTCTTCGTAGGTAATATGTAATCTTTATTATATCGATTATTTAAAATTAATCAATAAAATTGTGATTTACACAATTTGATTGCAAACGCCAGAAACTGGTATCACTGAATGGCGTGTATGTGTGCGTGTGACGAGCGTAGGCACATTCGACTCTAGTCTTGTGCCTGGTCGGTCATTTTAAAGATCGTTCCGTACTAGTTCATTACGGACAGTGAACTAGTTCGTTCTATTAGTTCTATTAGTTCTAATCGGTCATCAGTACTACTAACCTGTTTAAATTGTATCTATCTTTATGGAATGGTTATCTCAGTCAGTCACTGACTGAATCAGTCAACAGTCAGACTGATAGATGCAATTGAAACAGGTTAATGAAATCAGTCTCAGTCGGTCGATATTTGCTCGAGGCGTTACGTTGTTTGATAAAATATTTTATTAAAAAATATTATTAACTTAAAATTTGACATAATATTTGATTTCCCTTCATACTTGAACAGGCTAAGGACTGTCATTCTAGTCAAGTAGCTGGATGACCGAGCTTGGCTTGGGTATTCTTTTTTGTAAATCGTGTTTTTGAAAATTATATTTAGATACGAATTACTAGGGTGGATTGAAAAGTACTCAGCCTAACCAAGAAAATAAACACATACTAAATCAGTAATATTTTTATTTTTCTACATAATCACCATCAAGTTCAATACACTTTGCCACCTCCTTCCAAGCATTTAGACCGTTGAAAAAATGATTCTTCCTTAGAGTCAAAATATGCGTCTACAGCTGCTTTGACCTCGTCGTTTGTCGAAAATCTTTGACCTCCCAAGTGCTTTTTAGGTTAGGAACAGAAAGAAGTCTGATGGTGCCAGATCAGGTGAATACGGCGGATGCGGTAACAGTTCAAAGCCACAGTTGTGAATTTCAGCCATTGACTGTACTGAAGTGTGAACACGGGCGTTATCTTGATGAAACAGGACTTTTCTTCTGAGCATTCCTCGACGTTTTCTTTTATTTCCTCTCGTAAACGACGTAGTAAGGTGCAGTAGTAATCAGAGTTTATAGTATGACCCTTTCAAGATAATCAATCATAATCACACCTTTCGAGTCCCAGAATACTGAAGGCATCACCTTATTTGCCGACAAAATCGACTTAGCCTTTTAGGTGGTGAACCAGGTCTTCCACTGTTTTGATTGTTGTTTTGTTTCCGGTGTACAGTAATGAACCCATGTTTCGTCCATAGTAACAAAACGATTCAAAAATCATCTGCATCGGCTTCAAATAACTCCAAACAGTCGCGTGAAATAGTCAATCGCGTCCTTTTTGTTCAACTGAAAGCAGTCAGGAACCCACCTCGCAGACACCTTGTGGAAACCCAACTCGTTGACAATGATGTTTTGAGTTCGTTCATAAGAGATGCCTATAATCTCGGCTATCTCTAATTTTTAATCTGCGGTCTCCCATTATTAAATCAAGTACTTTTTAATATTTTCGTCAGTAGTTGACGTCGAAGGCCTTCCAGAGCGGGGTTCATCTTTCACACTCTCTACCACGCTTAAATTCTGCTATCCATTTTTGACGGATGAATATGACAGAGCACAATCGCCTAATGTACTGACCATGTCATCATGGATGGCTTTTGATGATAGCCCTTCTTATGGAGGTACTTAATGACGGCACGCTGCTCGATTTGCTCCATTCGCGGAAATTATGTCCGATTACTTTGTTAATAAATTTATAAAATCACAACTAATTATCGCACACGTTTCGAACTTCACACAATGAACTAGTCTGAACTGAACTAAATAATGTGGGTAGATTTGATTTTTAGAATTGAATGGATCTGTGTTAAGCCGAGTACTTTTCAATCCACCCTCGTACATACTGATGAAATATGAATAATATTTTCCGATCTTACCTACCGTATTCCTTTTTTAAAGCTCGATCATTTTTTTTAATATACTTAGATAAGAATTAGATGCGTTGACAAAGGGCTCTCAAGAATAGTTTTTCTCACAAAAGAAGGAATTTGAAAAAAAGGAACTAAAAAATCGGACTGGAGACATCTAGCCTCGAACCGGGGTACTCTGATTTCGGAACCGCCCGATTTCCCTACTAAGCTCTTATAATCTTGTCTGATATAGCGAAATTTACCTTCGTATTCTAATGATATTGTAGCAGTTTTTTATTGCATGAAAACACGGATAAAACGACATTTTATAAAAATTAATCCTAGCTAGATCGATTTATCGCCCCCGAAACCCCCCGCAAACTAAATTTCATGAAAATTGTTGGAACCGTTTCCGAGATTTGCTCGTTTAAAGGTATTAGATAGCATTAAGCATATAGATAATATTATACCATTTTTATGTATTGCAATATTTTTTTATCTATAACTACATAAATTTATTGGCCACTGCGTATTATGGTAAAAGGCTAAGCAGAGAGCAAGGATTTCTTGTAAGCTTATTAACACAGAGTACATTGTATATACACGACTTATTAGGTGATTTGGGTAGCTAGCTATAGAGAGACATTCATCGGCTCTTGTCCTTGAATTAAAGATATTTAATATATTATCTTTTAACTGTTAAAATAAACAGTTAAAAAATTAACAAATTTATTAAATAAATAAAATTAACCTTAATGAATAAAATTATCATATTTCAGTCCATTCAAAACAATCTGCGATCGATTTCTTACCTTACTGATTTATAATTAATAAGTTAACAGAGTTAATTAGCCGTATTTATGCCATCTAGCGTCTTCTTTACGTACCACCTTGAGAGTCGATAAAATGACTTTAATACCTGTAGAATGGAGTAGATGGCGGTTTACAAAGCAACGTTATTCGAATGAAAACATTCCTTAAAAACATCAATACATGTATTCTTTTGATATATTACATTAAAATTTAGGCTTCACATGTCTAAAAATAAGCATTGTAATAATTACTTGCTATAAAATTAAACTTATATCCAATATTTTATTTAACGCCATGTCTACCTCGAATGACTGACTACTGACCGATTCTGTTGTTTGCGTGCATCGTTCGCAAGAACGGTTTGGCGTTGGCGTCTTGCGAGTGTAGGTGAACGAAAAGAACTGTTAGACCGATTAACAATCGGCATTCGGAAACGTTTCTTCTAGTACAGTGCCAAGATACGTTTCCTAATCGTTCATCGTTCGCGAACTACACAAGACTATTCGACTCGCGCCCACTAACATAATGACCAGGCCCGTGACAGCTTAGTTCAATTCTACGCAACTTGGCGCTACCGTCGTAATTTGTTCTCTGTCTACGCACGCCATTTTGAGACGCCATGTTGTGTTAATGTCAAATCAAATTGTCAAAAATCAAAATTATCGATATTGATCATAGAGATATACCTATGGAGGCGGCATATTCTACTATAGAAATAATAGTTATACAAATATCTATAATATCGACACACACTTGTCAAAAACAGTTTTGTCTCTTTTAACAAAGCAGTAGCTGCAATAGAAAAGAGAGACAACTACACTTTGTCAAGTGCTTATTTTCGTAACACTTTCGTGTGACATCATTAGCTCATCCATGCGTGACTG
>JAGSMP010001754.1:0-40347 GCA_029286625.1 Parnassius orleans | reverse complement strand
ACACACACTTGTCAAAAACAGTTTTGTCTCTTTTAACAAAGCAGTAGCTGCAATAGAAAAGAGAGACAACTACACTTTGTCAAGTGCTTATTTTCGTAACACTTTCGTGTGACATCATTAGCTCATCCATGCGTGACTGCGCCGCCATGTTAAGTGTTCTATGAAAACTGTTTAGAAACTCGGGTGGTTTGTCATCCATTATAAAGTGAAAAGCCTTATTGCTCTGCCTCGGACGCATGGCATTGTGTATTTATATCTAGCGTGACGTTGGACATAAGTTCATAAACAATCGCTGCTTATCAACGTCCCCTGATTTTCCAATAGAATAGAATAGAATAGAATAATTTTTATTCAATATAGATTACATGTGTAATTTTATTGAAAGTCATTTTTACTTTACCACTGGTTCGAAAAAACCTCTGTCCTGGGAAGAACAGCAAGAAACCCAGCGGGACTTTTTTTAAAAGTAAATTTTACATTATTGGTTGTACAAACTATTTAAGTACAAAATTTATTTTAGAAACTGCTTGGTAGCGACCACTCATTCCCAGGGTTATTATCAATTATATATTCATTTATACTATAATAACCCTTTTATACAGTTTCAGCTTAACAAAACATTTAAACTTGGTATAGAGAGAGCCTGTACACTTTCCGGGACCTTGTTGTAATAGCGTATACATTGCCCCAAGAATGAATTACTGACTCTGTGGAGTCGAGAAACTGGTATCACTAGCTTGTGCTTGTTCCTAGTGTTTACAGAATGTATATCACTTTTTACTAAAACTACCTTTGTTTTTGTGAACATACATTAAATTTTCGTAAATATACGGAGAGGCCAAAGTTAATATATTTATTTCTTTAAATTTATCTCTAAGAGACTCTCTCGGTTTTAGGTTGTAAATAGCTCTAATGGCCTCTTCTGTAAAACAAAAATAGTTTCTGAATCAGTTGCATTTCATAGCAAAATCCCATAAGACATTATGCTATGGAAATAACTGAAATAAACTAGTCTAGCTGTCTCGACACTAGTGAGACCTCTAATCTTTTTACAGCATAGGCTGCAGAATTTAGTCTGCTTGCTAGTTTGGATATATGGGGCCCCACTGAAGCTTTGCGTCGAGAGTGATGCCAAGAAAACAGTGGATTCAATAGGAACAGTTCTTCCCCATTTAAAAACACATTGGTACCCAGATTTTTAACATTCGTTGTTGCAAAATTTAATACATTTAGTTTTATTTCCGTTTAAATGTAGATTATTAACGTTAAACCAATGCACTAATTTTGATATAGCATTATTCACTTCGTCACATTTAAATAATTGACGTTTAAGTTTAAAAATCAAGGAAGTATCATCAGCAAATAAGTTCAAAAAGAGCTTGTTTTTGAACGGATGTAAACTTTTCTGAACATTTAAATCTGCAACGATCTGTGCCAACGTTGCTTCACTTCACAAGGTGGATCGATTTTTTTTTCCTTAGATACATAAGAATGTCCAGTATTTCTTGTAGTCTATTTATGTTTTGTCTCCAATTTTTAGGATTACTAGTGCGCTTCCTACCTTTCTTCTTGCGAATCTCCATTTCTTCTTCAATGTTAGTTTGGCCTACTTCCATCTCTTCAATTCGAGTTGTTCCTTACACCTCAATTGATTGTTCATTAGCTGTAGTGCCCGAATTGACGAGCGGGTATAAAATTTTCTGGCTCGGAATTGGAATTTACGGAAGGAGATAATGACTCTGACGACGAGAAACTGCTAGAACTAGATGACGATGAGCTGCTAGAACTAGATGACGATAAACGCCGCGACACAGGGTATACTGGTATCAGTTTTTTAATTTGATGGTCATACGTTGATCTTGGTCACTAACATCTGCGTCCAATTCATCCGAGTTTAAGGATGAGACATTGTAATTTAAATTGTCTCTTTTCGACTAGCACATTTTAGATGAGCGATTTCGTCGGATTCAAAAAGGTCTCTACATTCAAGTAAGACTTGTTATCAGGATTATTAGTGATATCAGATAATATTTGTAACAAAAATAAATATAACTTTTAATAATAAATTAGTATAGTTTTATTACTTTTATTCTTCAGTAACACTGACTGCCTCTTTAGTCTTGTGGTCGCAAGTGCTACTGCTAAGCATGAGGCTCAGGATGTGAGTATGATTCTCAGGGCGGGTAATGTGTTGGGTTTTCCATTATAAATTTCTCAGTAGTTGCTCGGAGTCTGAATTTGTGCCCAGATGGTGGCTATAGGCTCGCCCTCTATTACATGGAACTTAAACATAATTAATAAAATGTGGGTGTACTATAGGCCCACCTCTGCCTAACTCTGCAGGCAATACAAGCGTGATGTTATGTATTCTTAAGTAAATTTAAAACTCAGTTATGTATGAAATATAAAATTAAATAGGTATAATATTACCACGAAATTAGCCGCAGAATCTTGAACTAAGTCCATGGGCACTTTGTTGTGATCAAATGGTCTTACTTGAATTGGAGATTCAAGATGGCCATCTTGAATTGGAGCTTCGTCTTTATTTTTAGAAGGATCAGCAGGCACGCAGTTGCTGTATCCCAATCCTGTGTCGTGGCTACGTTGCAGAGGTACCACGGCATGGATAATTAGCTGACCGACCCCGGTGGTCGCCTAACTGTTCTGACTGCTGCTCAGAAGCGCTATATCAGATTGCTGGCAGCCCGGCCCAACAATCAACGCCACTACAATAAAAAGAAGTGCGGGCAGCCCTGGACTTGAAGTTAGCACTCAGACCATTCGGAATTGCTTACACCAGACTGGACTACGAGGACGGAGGTCTTGGTGAGCACCTCTGAATTCACGGCAACGTCAGCGAGGTAGATTGTAGTGGGCTCACTCAGACCAGCACACCAGACTAATTTTGTAAGATGGTGATATTCTCTTAGCTATACTTTGTCATCTGGGTTTCTCTTCGTCAGCGCGGGACTGGTTCTCTTCAATTCTTCGGGGTCGTCAGCAGCAATTCGAGTAGGTCAGATCATCTCTGATTGGTGCTCGTTGTCTGCTGGCGTTCCTAAAGGCGGAATTCTCTCTCCCCTCTTGTTCTCAGTATTTATAAATCTCATTACATCCCACATTCGCTGTTCGTACCATCTGTATGCTGATGACTTACAAATTTATGGTCAAGCTGAGATGGCATGTATCGATTATATGATTAAGAAGCTCAACTGTGATCTCAACTCTATTTTTTAATGGTCAGACAGATTTGGTATTATGGTTAATCATTCATAATTGCAGGTGGTTGGTAGTTCTCGTAGATTGGCTAAAATTGATATGAAAGCGCTACCTCTTATAATTTTTAATATTGTTATTGTTCCTTACTCAACAATTGTTAAAGATCTTGGCTTAATTATAGACAACAACCTCAGTTGGCGACCGCATACGTATATGAATTGACCAAAAAAGTCACTAACACTCTGCGTTAACTATATCGTCTGAAGAATTTTTTACCGATAGGGACCAAGCTTTTGCTATCCCATTCTAAATTATGCAGAAGTTTGCTATGCTGATGCCTCACAAGAACTTCTATACAAACTGGATCTACTTCTTAATAATTGTATACGCTTCATTTCCGGTTTACGTAAATACGATTACATTTCCTCTTATCGTTCTCAGCTTAAATGGCTACCTCTCCATTATTGCAGATATTTCAGAATACTGTGCACATTATTTTCAGTTTTACACGATCCGTTTGTCCCTGAATATCTGAAATGCAAATTTCAGTATCAGGGTGATTCCCATAATCGTTGTCTCCGTTCTGCGGAAAATTCTAATCTCCATGTCCCCCTCTGTCACACTAGCTTTTTAAACAAATCTTTTACTCCTCATGCGGTAAGATTCTGGCACGAACATACAATCATACATTTTATTTATTTATTTATTTATTTATTTATTTAAGGTTTCATGCACAAAGTTGTACATATGGCGGACTTAATGCCATAAGGCATTCTCTCCCAGTCAACCATTAGGCTAAACAGAGATAGACAAACAAGAGGCGGTGCAGCAATAATCAAAATAGAAAGGGCTAAAAAATTGTATATACATATATACATATAAATATACATATACACACACATACATACACATATATACTTAAGTACACACAATATATACATTTATAAATATATGCATATACATATACATGCATACAGTACATATTATATACACAATATATATAAGTATTACCTATGTCAGAACAAATATCAAATATACATAATTAAGTAAATAATAATAAGAGTTGTGTTAGTTCAAACTTGCAACGATTTATTCACATGCTTTCGGATTTGATTTTTAAAAACAAACTTGTTGGGAGCTTTTTTAATGGCCTTCGACTGTGTTCACCATGAGACATTAATCAGGAAGCTACAGTACTATGGTGTCAAGAACACAGCGCTTAAACTTATTATTTCATATTTAAGTAATAGAATGCAGAAAGTTATTATCAATGGTAAAAGTTCTTCCGGATCACCTGTACTAATGGGTGTCCCTCAGGGCTCGATTCTCGGCCCATTCCTATTTCTGGTATATATTAATGACTTACCTTCCCTTGTAGGGGATAATCATGATATAGTATTATTTGCTGATGATACTTCCTTGATTTTTAAACTTAAACGTCAATCATTTAAATGTGACGAAGTGAATAATGCTATATCAAAATTAGTGCATTGGTTTAACGTTAATAATCTACATTTAAACGGAAATAAAACTAAATGTATTAAATTTACAACAACGAATGTTAAAAATCTGGGTACCAATGTGTTTTTAAATGGGGAAGAACTGAGCCCTGTTGAATCCACTGTTTTTCTTGGCATCACTCTCGACGCAAAGCTTCAGTGGGGCCCCCATATATCCAAACTAGCAAGCAGACTAAGTTCTGCAGCCTATGCTGTAAAAGATTAGAGGTCTCACTAGTGTCGAGACAGCTAGACTAGTTTATTTCAGTTATTTCCATAGCATAATGTCTTATGGGATTTTGCTATGGGGAAATACAACTGATTCAGAAACTATTTTTGTTTTACAGAAGAGGCCATTAGAGCTATTTACAACCTAAAACCGAGAGAGTCTCTTAGAGATAAATTTAAAGAAATAAATATATTAACTTTGGCCTCTCAGTATATTTACGAAAATTTAATGTATGTTCACAAAACAAAGGTAGTTTTAGTAAAAAGTGATATACATTCTGTAAACACTAGGAACAAACACAAGCTAGTGATACCAGTTTCTCGACTCCATAGAGTCAGTAATTCATTGGGGCAATGTATACGTTATTACAACAAGGTCCCGGAAAGTGTACAGGCTCTCTATTACCAAGTTTAAATGTTTTGTTAAGCTGAAACTGTATAAAAGGGTTATTATAGTATAAATGAATATATGATTGATAATAACCCCTGGGAATGAGGTGGTCGCTACCAAGCAGTTTCTAAAATAAATTTTGTACTTAAATAGTTTGTACAACCATTAATGTAAAACTTACTTTTAAAAGAAAGTCCCGCTGTCTCTCTTGCTGGTTCTTCCCAGGATAGAAGTTTTTTTTCGAACCAGTGGTAAAAGTAAAAATGACTTTCAATAAGAATTACATGTAGTCTATATTGAATAAAAAATTATTCTATTCTATTCTGTCAAGAGGTATGTCGTTCCAGAGTCTGATGGCCGTGAGGGCGAAAGAGTGAGATAAATAACCAGTACGGTGTAAAAGAGTGAGCAACTTAAGATTAGCCAAAGAACGGAGAGAACGATTATGAGAATCTCCCAGGTATTGAAATTTGAAGTTCAGATACTCAGGAGCACATGGATCGTTCATAATTGTGAAAAGGGTGCAGGTATTCTAACATCTCTGTGCTGTGACGGATAGGCAGCCAATTTAGCTGAGCACGAAAAGAAGATACATGGTCGTATTTACGAAGACCATAAATGTATCTGATGCAGTTGTTAAGTAGACGATCCAATGTATTAAGGTGATGTTGAAACAGGTCTGAGCAACACACATCGACATAATCAATAATCGGTAGAATAAGTGACAGGACAAGTAAAATCTTAGTATTGGTGGGAAGAAAGTTTTTTAATCGATATAGAGATCGCGTAATTCCAGTTGTTTTGCGACTCACCTCCTGTATATGTTTGTTCCATGTTAAGTAACCACAACATACAGACCAAGGTTCTTTACATGGGGAGAGAATGGTATAACATTATTTTTATACATAATTGAATACCGGAAATAAAAAACGCTTCAAGTGCCAAAACAAAAACAATTAGGAATTTGAATATGAAATTATAGCCCATGTTAGAGTTCAGTTTTTGGATTTCTTTTGATGTCATTTCCATTGTCACATTTAAATGACCATATAAAAGTAATTAGAAAGTGTTATACTAAACAATTGACTAAGATGTTAATATACTTTTCATTAATCTGAAGAAAATCTAAAGTACCTCACGTAATAACTTAAAAGACGGTATATGTGCCTTGCATCTTATCATTTTATAAGGTCTAAGTTCCTAATAGTATTTAGCCTTGGTGCTGGGTCATAACCACGACATTAAACACTAGGATGTGACAAATTATTTTATTATTATGATAACACTAGCTTTCATATATTATGTAAAAAAAATTTATCTTCCTGGAAAAATCGTAGCATATTATGTCAACTTTCAGGGAAAAACTGCGTTGATTCATAGGTCTTTAACGAAGGACAAATTCGTATAAAATAGCATGCTATCCGTTTGTTTTTCCGGGATGAAAGTAGCTCGATCCATTGCTCTGTTGCGACGTTATTAAGGACAAAGCAAAAACCAACAAACAAACAATTTCAATTTATTAGATATATAAGTGAGGATAAACATTACAATGTCACAATTTCACACTAGTTAGAAATTTAAAAAAAAAGAATGAGTGGATAATTTTAGTAAACGTAATTCTTAGAAAGTCAATCATTTATACATTTTCTATCTAACAATTTTATTCAGCCTCTTTATTCTTACAATTATTATATACTAATCATTCAAAATAGACTGATAAAATTATTGTTTGCTTCATTTCGTAGGTAGGAATAATAGCCAACAGATCTTTCTTTTTTTCTGCTGTTATTTTGCTTTTACACTTTAGCTTTCTTAACATATATGCGCCTATCTAATTAAGCGTCTGCCCTCTCTTCAAGAGATTCACGCATTTCCACGATTCCAAAGTACTGTGGGTTTCTTTCATTCGCACAACAGAGGGATGCACGCTGTTAAAATTTAAAATATGTGCCTTTGAAATTTGCAATGTACTTGAATTTATAAAGGTATCTGCCGCCAGTTTAAAATCCAAGAAATCATCACCAGTCATTGTTACGACACGAAATGGTTGCTTTATCCGAGTGTTTTCGATTACATTTTTATCATCAGGTACCATGTAGTTAGACACGCGTTTTCTTTTTCGATTAATGCTCGTCTCGGTCGCATGATAAAAACGAGTACCCGCTGATTAAAAATTTGTGTCAATAGTTTTAAACACTTTTTATACGTAAGGTACGCCCACAAAAATAAAAACATTTTGTTCTTGTTGTGGCCGCAGCAATTGTCACTCCACATGATTAAATTGTTTTTATTTAATACCACGTTGTTGTTATTCATTAATTTAAAAACGCATGATGCAATCTCATTTCCTCCCCTATCCGTGATGCTCTCGTTCCACATTAACATGTAACCTTCGCCTGTGTTTTCAACATGTACTCCGAGATTATAATTGGACAGTTGACGGAATAGTACATAGCACCATGAGTAGGGTTGGACTGACGATTACTTGCTGTAAATCCATGGATGTGACTAATGTGGTGCTGCTTGGCATTTGTGATTTCTTAATGTCAAAAGACATTTGCATAGTAGCTCTTTCGGCTCTTCTTTGGTGAAGTTCTAACTGATGTTTATCTATTGTCCTGTTGCTAGGGTCCGAAGCCATTTTTGCTGTTAGTAAATCACATGTAGCGCATGTGTCTGTTCGCTTTTGACCAAATTTTGTATTGGTAAAAAATTTCTTGAAAACGGAACTGTAATATTTGTAAGTTACGACAGTTTCCGGGTGATGTAATTTATATGCTCTGAAAAGACGATGAATATTAAAGTCGGGGCTAAGGTAGTCTTTTTGTGACCTCGCACGTCCATAATGACTCTAATCTAGGGAACGAATTTATGTGGTCTTTTACGTTATTTTCATCACTCTCTGTAAATTTCCTATGTTTTTTCTTGTTTCCTCTTTTTTCAATAAAAATCGTGTGTCCTTCTTTTTTTCTTTTAACTAATACCTGCAGTTTTTTGCAAAACCGCGAATATATCGGCAAACGTTCCTTTGCAGACATTGACAACATTACCTTTTCCATTTGGTACAACATAAAATACAGTGCACTGCCGTCTGCTCTGCTCTTATGTTTCATATTTACCATGCCTCCTTCTTTTTACTGGACTCAAATGTATAAGGCTCATTAGAAATGTTAATTGCTTTTCATTATCAGCTAAACCATAATACTCTTGAAATACTTTCAATTTGTGGTCTACATCGAGAGTTTTGCATTCATAACGGCATTTACAATGAGCCTGAAAAAAAAACAATATAACCTGCTTTAGAAATTGGTACAGATTATTTAGGATTTCTTCAATATAATTTATTTGATAGGGATTATGTATTTTACGAATAGCTGTACTATATTATTATTATTAATATATTGATGTTCAAAAGTAGATAGAAATTAAATTTTTAGCTAAATATTTTAGTATATATTTTATTATAATTTACGTATTAGTACTTTATTTTATTAACTTATTTAAACAGAAACGAATGAATTACTTAAAATAAATAGGTAGTAAGTAGGTACCTATCTATAAAAATATTTTGAGTACATATTAATATGCGACACGATAACAATACTGCACAGTGCACATCCCTAGCGCTCCATGCCACGCGTTTGGCCATTTGAATTCACTGTTTAAGTTAAAATAATATAAATCAAATTACCTCATCTCTCGGCGGTTTTTAGCCGAAATTAGCTTTCCACGAGATGTGGAATACTCTTTTCCAGCATCCATTAATGCCTTTTTCACAACTTGCTCACTGTTTTCACCCTTTTTTCGCCTTTTTTTACCCTCATTCGCAACAACACAAGGTGTAAGAGCCGCCATTTGTATATCACTGGCGTGTCAATGCATTGGAACTTAGATCCTTTTAATTACGCTCCTGCGTCTTGTACCCCCGCTCTGTTCGGATGGATTTATGTGCCAGTTAAATAGCAACTAGGCACTTATTGCATATTTTAGGGCAATGGCGATGGCACATACTATACATTTCTGCAATAAAAACTAAAATGGGTTTTGTGGCACTTAAACCCTTTTTTATTTACAGTATGCAATTGATGGTAGGGTGGGAATATCTAGTTTCGATAATAATCGTGGGCTACCTAAGATTATGGTTTGGCATTTAGATGGGTTCACGTTTATGCCATACACAGTGGACCATTCGGAGATATATTTCAAATCATCATTTAATAATGAGATAGCATTAGAGATATTTGAGGTTCCACTTGCACATATTACTGCAGATTATCGGCATACAGATGGTAAGAAGAGCACTTGAGATTTAATGCGATGAGATTGATAACAATTGAAAACAGAAGAGGAGAGACTATACCGCCTTGAGGGACGCCAGTAGACACATCACACCAGTCAGATAATATATGTTCAGTGCGCACGGCCTGTTGACGCCCTCGAAGATATGATGAGAACCATTCTGAGCAGAAGACGAGATATTCAAATGATGATATCATGATCAACAGAATTAAATGCGTTAGAAAAATAAATTAAGATGAGGACGGTCAGTTTTGATTTTTCCATCCCTCTCGGATATCTTCCGTCACCTTGAGAAGAGCAGTAGTTGTAGAACGACCAGGGCGGAAACCCGACTGATAAGGGAAAGAATATTATTTAAGAAAACAAAGAAGAAATCTGTTTATGAACAACAGCTTCCAGAACCTTAGAGAAAAGGCAGGATAGAAATTGGTCTGAAATTGGATATAGCTGCAATCCGTGGATTTAGGAATGGGAATAATAAAGTTTACGCCTGAGAGTTGGGAAAGCACCATTCGTCAGCGAAAAGTTAATGATATGAGTTATCACGGGCAAATCAGCATCCAACACGTGCATAACCATTACCCTACTCAAATCATCACTACCAATGGCTTTCGATTTAATAGAAGAAAGTGCTGCGTATCTCGCCTTCGTCTACAGGAGATAAAGTGAAAGTTTCGTGAGAATAAGGAGGCATGGAAGATATAAATGAGATAGCATTAGCTCTAGAATTATCAGAAACTATTTGAGAGAGACAGAAAATGACGATTAAAATCGTCGGTAGAAAAGTGATGCTATTATAGTCAAATTGCGATTTTCCATATCCAAGCGTTTCGAGAAACTTCCATATATCAGCCGAAGATGAATTAAGTACTTGTTCGTGGATATATCGGCGTTTAGCAGCACTCACCATCTGATTACATCGATTTCTCGCAGCTTTATATGCCTGCCACTTTATATCAGTGCGATTCTTCTTAAAGCACGAAACATTCTGTCGCGTTTTGCCATAGCCATTCTTACCCCAGTCGTGATCCATGGAACAGGAGGACTCTTAAGTCGAACGACACGCTTAGGGGCATGTTCATTATACAGTCCTAATATGTTGCTGTTAAAGAAGTCGACTTTTTCATCAACTGTGGAAGCTATTAACTGGTCATCTATATATACTACAGATGACCAGTTAATAGCACCACATCACACACACGTAAGCTTGTCTATATTTAGTCTAGCAAGACTTCGAATAGCGATAGAAACGGATAAAGGTTTGGGAAACCTTAATTTATATGACAGGAAAAGCAGGTCATGGCGTGAAAATCCAGAAGCAGGAAATTGTCTATAATTGACGTGTTCAACGGAGGAGACGGCTATAAGGTCGATTCAGGTGTCAGCAGAGTAGAAGTTGTGATGTGTTGCATTTAGAGACAAAATAGTGAAATTATGCGACATCATGACCGACCTTAGTTTGCAAGATTTGAGAGAAACCCCTAATAGGTCAGTGTTAAAATCTCCCATGATAATGTTATGTGTGTAGGCAGAGCTGAAAGGCAGCAAATTTTCTTCCAAATCGGAGAAGTAGTCCACTTGAGGTGGACAGTAGACAACTCCAAGAAAAACTTTAACACTTGACATTAACTTCGACAAAAATGTATTCCATTGAACCATAATATAGAGAAGAAGACGTGTTTAATATTTTATAAGGTATATCACTACGCAGATATATAGCGACACCTCTGCCCCTTTTACCAGTGCGGTCGTTACGGAGTAAAATATAACCTGGAAGACTATAAGACTTGGACGAGAGTTCAGGCTTAAGCCAGCTTTCCGATATGAGTATAGCATGAATTGCACTAGAAGAGAAAGTATCCAGGAGCTCCGTATGATGTTGAGGAATACTTTGTGCATTTAAATGTACGTGGTAGAGCCAAGCTGCAGCTATATTTATAGTATAGTTGTGGCACGAATGGGTCGGCTCGATCGGAGAAGGACCACGCTCTCACAGAATACCAGCGTAAAATAGCAGCTTAATGCTGCTGTGTTTCGTATGGTGAGTGTAGAGAACCGGAGACCCTTTTTACTGGAAAAGAGGCATTCCATCTTAGTCCTCAAGGCTGACAACGCATCTTCATTTTGATTCACAAGCGAGGATAGATGTAGATGTCTATGGGCCACAGCAACCATTTACCATCAGGTGGACTGTGTGCTCGTTTGTCACCCTATTTCTATAAAAAAATGGCAAATGTTAAAACAGTTTAACAATTTTGAGATTCTTCATACATTAATGTACGTATGTGAGACTCATCGAAGCATCAGCAAATGAAACGGAAGAGGAACTGTTGCAAGTAGAATAAAAGATTCATCATCTGACATTAGACAAAAATATTTAAAATAATAAAATAATAATGATACTAATAATTAAATATATATATATATATATATTAGTATAACAATTTTGAGATTCTTCATATATTAATGTACGTAGCGTAGCAGACTCATCCGAAGCATCAGCAAATGAAAGGAAGAGGAACTGTTGCAAGTAGAATAAAAGATTCATCATCTGACATTAGACAAAAATATTTAAAATAATAAAATAATAATGATACTAATAATTAAATATATATATATATATATATATATATATATATATATATTATCTCCATACATCACCCTCCGGCTAACTGTTCACATACTTAATAGTAACACCAGGAAAAAAAAAACAATAAACTTGCAAAGCAATTAAAAGCAAACAAAGAAAATTAAAAAAAAACAAAGTACTAAATAATTATTCCACTAGAATATTACTTGTAGCTAAAATAAAGTTATATCACACATAGCTTACATGTGATATCAATAACAATATAGTAAAGTAGGCAAAATGCCATGTAACCAAAGCCAAAAACATAGCAAGATGTGAATGTCATCTGACATCTGTGAATATCATGTTTTAGTTCTGCAAAATATTACATTAGTATTAGTATGTAGGTAATTAAATTTAATATGGTTACCATTCCAGTATCATTGCAATTATACCTAATTGTTATTAATAATAATATGACAAATAACAAACACAAATAACAGCTTACGAGTTAAATCAAGCATGAGAATAAAGCAAAGTCAATGCAAGTTACTTGTTGCGAATTATGCGCTTGGGCCTCGTCGTCAACTTTGGTGCGCTATCACTATTAACATTCGATGGGACTTTTTTGGGATGAGTAAAAAACTCGGAAAGCACATATGAAGTACCTTTCAACTGTGTCTTCTTGGCCCAAATGGTTGACTTAATGGACTGATCACTAAACCGTATCAGGACTGGTCTTGCAGAGCTTCCGAAACTGCACAGACGATGGCAAGCCACAATGGAGCTTGAAGAAAATTCCTGTGGTTGAAGCTTATCCTGCAGGACAGTTACCACTTTATCTAAGATGTTTTCATCAGATGATTCCGAACTCCATTTAGCAGTAAATATTTTCTCCGATGCTGCATTTCAATATTGTCAACAGTTTGACTAACCTCATAGATCTTCTGATGTAGTAGTTACGCATTTGCCAAACATTATCCTTAAACGCTTGAAAGTCACTTGAGAGAGACTTCAAGTCAGGAACCGGGTGGCAGATTTTTATGATTTCTTCAAATTCTGCCATACGTTCATTGAGAGAAGCTAAAGCAGCTTATTGGATATTTGCTAACTCGGCAATAGAGGACATTGTCTTGAAAACTGACCTTCTGGTGTGTTTTGAAAAACAAAAGTGAGCGGTGGGAGGGTGATGTAACTTTATCACAGTTTAACCATTAAAGTGAGTTCAACCCACAATGTATGTAATTAAATACACAAAAACAATAAAAACTGTAAACTAATAAACTCTAAACTACTTTAAAATATCAATAAATACTAATTTTAATTATTAATTTATTTAGTAACAGGGTGACCCACTAGGTCCAGCACTTTTCAGTTTGGGAATTCAACCCATTATTTCAAATTTGAAATCCAGGCTGAATGTCTGGACGACGGTACACTGGGAGGTAGAGCAGATGACGTCCTCAGTTATTTTACTTATATTTTTTCGAAATTTTAAAAATATTGGTCTTGTACCAAATATCAATAAATGTGAAATATTTTTTTTTTTCAATAATTTATCTACATCTCACAGAGACACTTTAATTCAAAATTTCAATCATATTTCTCCAGGAATAAAAACTGTCAGTACGGAATTACTATACCTACTAGGTGCCCCGTTGTTTTTCGATAGTATTAAACTTGTTTAAAAAAAAAATTTGATCAGTTTTTAAACCACGTTGATAAATTGTATAAATTAAGCCCCCACATTGCGCTTACTATCTTAAGATATTGTCTCCTTGTACCTAGACTTACATACTTACTCCCGCTCGAGTCCAGTCTGGAAATGTTCGGATATTTTAAAAGATATTGATACATACATACATACATATAATCCCGCCTCTTTCCCGACTTCTTCGACCACTTCTTTCCACTTGCTACGATCCTTACATACTTGTTTCGCTTCGTCCACTTTGATTATTCCCTTCATACATGCTCTTCGGTTTAGAGTACTCTTGACCTGGCCTTTTTTCAAGACGTCCCTGATTTGGTCTAGAAACGTCCTCCTAGGTCTACCCCTTCCAACACTTTCATTCACACTCGCCTTATACACTTTTTTCGTCAATCGTTCTTCATTCATTCTCTCGACATGGCCAAACCATCTCAGCATACCTTTCTCAATTTTGTCACTACATCTTCTTTCAGACCACAACGTTTCCTTATCTCACTATTTTTATCCTGTCACTCAATTTAACTCCTATCATACTTCTTAACGCTCTCATCTTAACTGCATTTATTCTGCTCTCATGTTTCTTCTGCCATAGCCAACTTTCACTTCCGTACATGAGTGTCGGAACCAACACCCCTCTGCATGCCAAACTAGCCTTGTTAGACACCTTCCGACTGCTCATAAAGGAGTGCAAAGCTCCATTCACCATGTTTCCTGCATTCACTCTTCTTTCGATATCACTCACACTTTCCATCTCTTGTAAACTTTGAACCCAGATACACAAACCCTTAACCTGTTCAATTTGTTCATCTCCAATCACGATATTGCAGTCTGTCACTGCCTCATCTCTTTCAAACACCATCACTTTCGTCTTCTTTACATTCATCTTCATTCCCTTTCTAACAAAAGCTCTACTCATAGCAGTTACCATCTCCTGCAACTCCTCGGCCGAAGACGCAAGTAATACTTGGTCAGCATAGAGAAAACATTTGACGAGTAACTCATTCATTCTCAACCCACTTTCATTCTCTTTTAAATCTGTCAAGCAATTGTTCGTGAACAGATTAAACAGCCACGGTGACGCTACACATCCCTGTCTAACACCTTTTTCGATATTAAACCATTCAGTGTATGCCCCGTTTATCCTTACACGAGCACTAGAATCCTTATAAAGAGATTGCAGTGCTCAGTGAGGATACTGCTCACACAGTTCACGGACAGTGCTGACCACAATTCATTCCTCATTACTCTATCATAGGCCTTTTCTAGATCCACGAATGCGCAATAGACCATCTTGTTTTAGCCAAACACTTTTCGGCTATGCACCGCGAGGAAAAGACCTGATCCATACATCCCATTCCCTTTCTAAATCCCGCTTGTGCATCCCATACTTTTTCGTCTGTTTCATTCACAACCCTTTCAATCAACACTTTCGCATACAATTTACCGACGACGATGAGAAGGCTTATACCGCGGTAATTTATGCAGTCCTGCCGTGACCCTTTTCCCTTATACAATGGCACGATTACGGCTTTGCACCAGTCTCCCGGTACTTGCCCATTTCACCAGCACAAATTGAAAAGGTTGTACAGCTGACTAGCCACTGCCCTGTCCAGCCCTCAGCATCTCGACGGTAATCCTGTCATACCCTGCAGCCTTACCTAATCTCATACTTTTCAACGCTTTCACTATTTCATCCATGCTTATCTCACTTTCATCAACATTTATATTAGTTTCCATGGAAGGTGCCGGATGCTGTACCTGCACTTCTCTCTTTCAAACAAACTTTCAAAATATTCTTTCCATCTCTTTAACACACATTCCTTTATAATGCTCCCATCTTGACTCCTGATTGTACTCAGCTCTGAGGTAGAAGTTTTCCTCTGGCTGTTTTGATGGATTTCAGAAAATCTTAATGTTTGACTGGAAATCTTCAGTGAGCCTCCTATCGAAATCATCCTTTCGTTCTTCTTTCTTTCTAGACACAACTTCTTTCGCTGCTGATTTCAATCGTTTATACTTCTCTCCTTCCTTTATCTCGTCGTCCGTTGCCTTTTGAACTTTTGGATAGCTGTTGCTAACCATTCCAACCACGCTTTCTTCTTTTCTTGCACAACCCTTTGTACATCTTTATCCATCCACACATTATAGTTCTTTCTTCCTTTCCTTCTTTTAGCTACCCCGCATACCTCAATAGCAACATTCACGATCCTTTCTTAAATGTCTCCCAAATCTTCAATCACACCTATTTCTTCTATGCCTTTAAAACTTTCTTTCAGTTTCTACATACTCGTCTTTCTTTTCTTTTTTGTAGATTTTCCACTTTTACTCTGTCCAAAACACTTGTAGGCTCGACCCTCGGTGTCGCCACCGTTTAAAAGGCCACATATTCGGGCTATAACCAGGAAGTGGTCTGTGTCGAGGCCTACACCGCGGTGCCTGAGTGTCTAGCACTTTCTTCCTCAGTCTTTCATCCACAATTACAAAATCAATCATACTTCTAGACTCACCCTCATCTCTTGTATACAAATGGATCTTTTTGTGGTCAAACATTGTGTTGGCCACGCACAGATTCCATTCCAAGCATATTTCAAGCAGGCTTCTCCCATTGTCATTCACTCTCTCGGCCCCAAACGTACCCAGAACTCCGTCATACCCATCACGCTTTACTCCAACCCACCCATTAAAGTCCCCTAACATCACGATCCGTTCATTTTCTCCGCATTTATTCAAGACCTCTCTCATGCTATCCCAAAATTCCTCTCTCTCTTGTTGGTTTTTATTCCAGAGATAAGATATTGATAATAATCTTAAAATAGCTATAGAAAAAATTCTAAAGGAGACAGTTTCTTTTTGTATGGAGAATGGGCCCACCACGAATTTTAGTGAACCTCAATGAAATGTATGTTGATTTATTTCTTATAATCTATAGATTACAAAATTAATATTAGTTTTATCGCATCTAACGAGAATTCTGAAAAATTAAAAATTAAAATATGAATATCGCAATAACCTTAAAACAAACTAAAAGCGATTTTCTAGTAGTTTTCACCGATATTATGAGTTAGAATAGTGTATATAGAATATAATAGCTTAATAATTAATAGTATTAAACGAATTTGTAGGTACATTCAGCCATTATAGATATTTTAAGATAGATGGAAAATCCTTTTAGCAGTTCCGGCAAAACAGTGCACAGACAAACAAACGTGGTGTGGAGACTATTTTTTACAGGTATTAATTAATTAGTGAATATACATCACACACACCATTACAGTAATTAAATAAATATGATTAAAGCCAAGATGAATAACGGATAATATGTCTATTTATAATATTACCTTTAAATGCTATATAGTAAGAAAGCTGTTTTGAACTGGTTGTATAAGGATAAAACACAAAGTAAATGCCACTGCATATATTGTTGTAATTATTTCCAAAGCAGTCTATAGTGTAATCTAATAGTGGAACAGACATACAGACAGGTGCGGTGTCAAGACTTTGTTTTAATATGTTTTGGTTGATTAGTAAAGGTGCAGTGTGTAAACTTTGTTTTAAAATATATTAACTGATTAGTTATCATACCCCAAACACCAAAGCCAAAATGACTAGGTAATATCATGTTTATCTATGTTATTACACACTGATAAATATGGTAAGATGTTTTAAACTGGTTGTGTAAGGATAACAAAAACACATGTATAATTTAATTGTATTTATTATTGTCAGTCATTATCATTTCAAAAGATATTTTCAAAATAACTTGATAATAACATGAATCAGAGGATATTATCAATGTTGTGAGATATAATATAAGACTGTTGTATTCAATATCCATATACTTTTGTCTTTGCCTACGAGCAGCTCGGCAAGATTTCAGCTTTCAAGACATACACATTTATTCTAAGCGATCCACCTGAAAAAAATTAATGAATATTGTATAAGACTATATATATACTATACTTCAATGTCAATAAACTACATTTCCATATTTCTGTCAGTATTTTGTTGTCTCTGCCTGTATGTTAAATAAATAAGAAATTATTATAAAATATACACCATTAATCAGCTCCATATGATCAAATACACAAATAGTAGTTATGGATTTACATCAACAATATTTGACTATGTAAAAGTTGTCTGATTTCTTATTTTCACTAGTTTCATGTAGGGGAAAAGGATATTATTTTTATATTAATTATCTGATAGTAGATGACAAAATATTATTCCTTTCTGCAGAGTTAAAAACACATCAGTCTAAGGATAATAGAAGCATCTGATCAACAAGGATATAACCATTACACAAGTAAAAATGGCTTAACTAAGTTACAATACTTATGCAAACTGTATATTTGCTTCTAGTACAAGTAAAAAGTACTTATTTACACATAAATATATGTACTATCTATACTGTCTATCTACTATGGCTGGCATAAATTCAGGATCCATGTTTGATGCCATTTGGTATTGTCAAGTTTATGGAGCAACTTGCTGAATACATAAGGTATTTATACCTAAATGCAGTTAAATGAATCGCTCTTCAAAGCCGATGAAGCTACATCAAATAGAGAAATCTTTAAATCCCTCGACCCATAGATTCTAATTTTCTTATAACATACAGAAAAACTTCATTTATGTATTTATTCTATCTATTATTTAATTTAGATTTTACTAATAACATAAAACTTTAATACTTTGTCACTTTTAACATACTAATAAGGTTCTAAGACCTGTGTTTGTCTTTTTTTTTTAGGTAATTTATCATAAATTATAGATCTTATTTAGATTTTCCAAAATTCTAGGTGTAAAAGTATACTCTTGTATTACATACATACCTTAGAGAGTAATTGTGTTCTGTGATACATACTCTTATATTAATTAACTAAACTCATTAGTTTTCATTTTTCAATTTTGAATGTCCACAAAAAAATAAAAAGGAAAAATAGATATTATATGTTAAACACTTGTGCATCGATGAGACGATATTTATTTTATTGTCTTGTAAACAAACACGTATAAACTTTTTAGCTATTAATTAACTTTGCTAATTTGCTACTAAAAATTATTTTAAAGTATATAACAATTAACCACATACTTTAATCTTAAAGTAGTGATGCAACTAGAACTCTGTTTTCACTCGATTCAATCGAGTGAATCTGTGTAACTCGGTACTCGAGTGAAAATAAATTTTACTCGAGTCCGCTTGCACACTAGTTACCGAGTCAACTCGACGCACCGTGTGGATTCGGAGAGCGCTAGATAGATGTCAGTTCACTAATTCATTAATTCTATCATCTAATCAACTGATTCACATAGTATAAGGCGCCGCGGGCGAAACTTGCATCTGGCATGTTGTAGTCAAATATGAACTTAGTTTGATTTATAATATCGTGATTGTGCTATCATTATTTTTTTTACTTCGTATAAGTAGTGCATAACATAAAAGGTGATTTAAATATACTTGTTTGTTTAAAGTATGAATGATAACAATGAAACAACAAAACAAAAATCGTCAGTGTGGCTTATTTTGAAAAATGGAAGCGATTTGTAAGATATGTGAAAAGCAGTTTATAGATTTTGAAATGCTACACATGTCTGCAGTAAATAAAAAAACATGGAAATACTACAAATAAATAAATAATAAATATTTGTATTTTATTTCATATTGTCACATATGACTTATTCAATAAAGGTACCTATTTAAAAAGTATATTAATATAGAAACTCCACTTTATATTGTATTAAAAACTATAATAAAAAAAAACTTAAACTAGTAATTTAATTATCAAACAGTATTATTATTATTATTATTTAAAAATGCTTTAACTAAGGTAATCGCTATTATCAACTCGAGTGATATACTTCAATCGATGCAGGGACTGTAAATAGTTAATTCGCATAACTCAAAAACTCGAGTACAACTACAGTGACATGATAAAACCCGAGTGACTCGAGTCACAAAATTCTACTCGAGTCGCATCTTTATCTTACGGTCAATTCAGTGTCTGTCTACAATTTAGTGATGAACTCGACTTACTAATTCGAACAATTTATTGATATATTATGTAATATCAACAAGCTGATTAAGTATAATACGTGATAGTTAAATTATTAATAACATTAACTATACGCTACGTCATAAAGTTAGAGTGATATTATTTTATGAAAATTGTCTATACACCAATAAAATATAACTACCTATTAAGTTAAGTAATAATAATTATCTTGGGTGAAGGAACAAATATAAAAATAATTTGTAACAAACTGACACAACTTCGTTCCGCCAATTCGAGTTGCGTAACTCGAGTACTATTCGAGTTACGTGAATTTCAACTCAAGTTAACTCGAGTCGAGTTTCTTCCGAGTTGGCACATCTCTACTACAATTTTTTTTAATATTACATAATCTGAACCAATGACAAGAACACAAATATCAAACCAACTCTTTTTTTCAGATTTCTTAATTCCGTTTAGATTTTCATAAAATCTTTATGCTATTTCTAGTGGGCCCAAAAACGATTGACTCCTTTAACTTTAAATACAACAGCCTGGACTCAAGCTACTTTACCTATAAAATTTGGTGGTATTGGTGTGAGAAATCTTTCTAGCGTTGCATTGCCTGCTTTCCTTGCTTCAGTATATTCATTATAGTGTCAGTAATTTATATAACATAATTGTAAATAATATAAAGTAGACCTGTGCTTTGCTACGGAGGCAAAGCAGACATGGCAAACGCTCTGTCCCGGCGAAAATGTTCCACTGGAAGTTAACCAACAAAACAGTGGGATATTCCTGGTTACAGAGGGTGCAGAAAGATTTGTTTCATAATTTACATAGTGACCAAGATAAGGCACGCCTTCTAGCTGTTTCGTCTAAGGAATCTAGTCACTGGTTACACGCTTTACCATCAAGTAATCTCGGCACATTACTTGATGGGGAAAGCTTGCGCATCGCTGTAGGAATCCGACTAGGAGCGGCGATTTGTCAACCCCATCAATGCCCCTGTGGTAGTAGCGTCGACAAGTTTGGACTCCACGGACTTTCTTGTAAGAAAAGTGCTGGTACGTTTTCACGGCAGTTCTTGAACGATGTCATCCGAAGGGCTCTTGTCTCTATAAATTTTCCTCGATTTTAGAGCCTTATGGAATATTTAGAGACGATGGCAAGAGACCCGACGGTATGACATTGGTCCGTTGGGAGAGAGGTAAAGCCCTAGTGTGCGATGCTACTTGCGTAAACACTTTGGCGGCCTCTCATTTCAGGGGTACCTCGTTTAGAGCCGGGGCGGCATCAGAGGCAGTTGAACTGAGTACTTTATTTACATAACAAAATATTGTATATTATGGTCTGTAAATAAAAGTATAACTTATAAGTATGTAAGTAATGTTGATAAATGGTAATGAGTATTATAATTTAATTATTTAGAGCAATGTGCACATTATTTTACACCTACCGCCGAAAACATTCAAGGAGTAGTTTGTGGATTTCCATTTTTTTATATGCTTAAATTCCAACTTTTCCCTTTTCCTGTTTTAATTTTACATGTTTGATAGGTTTTTGAATCTGAAACTGCTATATTTAATTACGTATGTACCATATATGTATATTATCCGTGCCGCTAATTTGTTAAATTCATTAATAAACGTTAAATTTATGCTAATGTCTTTTTAATTTAATAAAAAGTATAAAGTTACCAATTTTCGTTTATTAATCATTTACATTAAGATTTGAATAAACAATAAAGTTTTGCAAGGACAAAAATAACCGTATCGCGGTTCATTTTGATAAGAACCCTCATAGTGCGTCATATATATATATATATATATATATATATATATATATATATATATATATATAATATCTATATATATATATATATATATATATATATATTACAGTAGAAATTTATAAAAGTAGGCGAAAGTTATACGAGCTTTATAATGAAAGATCATATAATACTAGTGTTATATTTAGAAATTATGTAAAATATTTAAAAAAGTGTGCTCCACAGCTAAGCCTTTAGATTTAAGTAACAAAATTAAAACTGCATCTAACAAAATTAAAATGACCTGGAGAATAATAAATAGTGAAACGGGCAAGGTCAAACCGCGCAACTCGGATTTTCAATTGAATATTAACAAAAATTTAACTCGATCTGATCAAGAAGTTGCTATGGCTTTTGAGAAACATTTTACTGATGTTCCTTTTTTGACAACAAAATCATTAAATTCTTCTCCTACTGTCGCCGAATCATTGCTTAAACAAAAAGTAAAGGCTTGTTCAAATACTTTCCATAGAGTATTGCCAAAAAATGTCGTTAAATATTTTAACACTATTGATGTTAAGAAAACGGCAGACTTATGGGGGATTTTTGATAAAGTTATTTTATCTATAATAGATATAATAGCAACTTATCTAGCCACTATATTTAATACAAGCGTCTAATCTGGTGTGTTTCCTGATTTAATAAAACATAGTAAAGTCACACCTTTATTTAAATCTGGTAGTACATTATACCCCGCCAATTTAAGACCGATTTCTGTACTACCAACTTTTAGTAAATTTTTGAAAAAATAATTTTAGATCAGATCTTAAGGTTCTTTAATATTAATAAATTGCTACATAAAATCAATTCGGTTTTACAAGGGGTCGCTCGACAACTGACGCTGAAGTTGAGCTTATTAAACATATTTTTTGTGCATGGGAGAATTCGGAGGATGCTTTGGGTATATTTTGTGACCTTTCCAAGGCCTTCGACTGTGTTCACCATGAGACATTAATCAAGAAGCTACAGTATGTTGTCAAGAACACAGCGCTTAAACTTATTATTTCATATTTAAGTAATAGAATGCAAAAAGTTATTAACAATGGTAAAAGTTCTTCCGGTTCACCTGTACTAATGGGTGTCTCTTAGGGCTCGATTCTCGGCCCATTGCTATTTCTAGTATATATTTAATGACTTACCTTCCCTTGTAGAGGATAATCATGATATAGTATTATTTGCTGATGATACTTCCTTGATTTTTAAACTTAAACGTCAATCATTTAAATGTGATGAAGTGAATAATGCTATATCAAAATTAGTGCATTGGTTTAACGTTAATAATCTACATTTAAACGGAAATAAAACTAAATGTATTAAATTTACAACAATGAATGTTAAAAATCTGGGTACCAATGTGTTTTTAAATGGGGAAGAACTGAGCCCTGTTGAATCCACTGTTTTTCTTGGCATCACTCTCGACGCAAAGCTTCAGTGGGGCCCCCATATATCCAAACTAGCAAGCGGTCTAAGTTCTGCAGCCTAAGCTGTAAAAAAGATTAGAGGTCTCACTAGTGTCGAGACAGCTAGATTAGTTCATTTCAGTTATTTCCATAGCATAATGTCTTATGGGATTTTGCATGGGGAAATGCAACTGATTCAGAAACTATTTTTGTTTTACAGAAGAAGGCCATTAGAGCTATTTACAACCTAAAACTGGGAGGTTCTCTTAGAGATAAATTTAAAGAAATAAATATATTAACTTTGGCCTTTCAGTATATTTAAGAAAATTTAATGTATGTTCACAAAAACAAAGGTAGTTTTAGTAAAAAAAGTGATGTACATTCTGTAAACACTAGGAACAAACACAAGCTAGTGGTACCAGTTTCTCGACTCCACAGAGTCAGTAATTCATTCTTCAATGTATACGCTATTACAACAAGGTCCCGGAAAGTGTACAGGCTCTCTCTATTACCAAGTTTAAATGTTTTATCAATGGTAAAAGTTATATATACAGGTTGGTCCAAACAGTGAGGTTATAAATTTTTTTTTGATTCCTCACACCTAGGGGTATCCGAAAATACCCTATGTATGTTCCGCGATTTTTTGTAGTTTTCGAGTTATGATTTTTTTTATCCTTTTTTTGAATATGTTCACCCTAAACAGCCTAACATAAAAAAAAATGTAATTGTGAGAATTTTTCCAAGTTTTTTTGTTTGTAGCATGATCCGTATGAGTTTCCTATATGCATAAAATAATTAGCTTCCTAACATTCAACGAAGATACAATAATTTTAATCGAAACTTAAAATTTTCTGTCAGGAGAGTGGGGCTTGAATTTTCAACATTAAATGAAAAATAGTAATAAATGATTTCATACTTTCTAATTAATTTTAAAAACTTGGCAGTACCTTAATCTTTCATAATAACATAAAAATGACACTTAATAGGCCAGTTTTCTGTTACAGACTTCTGAAGTTACTCAGGCAGGAAACTACCTGAATAGTTAATTTGATTTAAAAATCTTTTATCATTTCTAGGGCTAAACTAAGATAGTAAATGCTTCAGGTTAGCAAAAAAACTACTTATTGTTAAAACGTGACATTTATTAAGGTATCATTTTACTACAAACTACATGTTTTTTTTATTTCACTCAAACTAAATGATAGCACATTCAGTCACAAACACACAAAGGAATTTTAAACAAAGGCTCAGGTAAACATTCCTGCTTTGCGCTCCATTTTGTTACCAGGTTGCACCCGCGCCCCGCGCCACCGACCGCGTCCCTTTTCACCTCGCTCGGTCCCGCCAGTCGTTCACTGCTTTCCTGCGTGCAACCACTACTAACGTTTACGTTTATTTGGATCTCTTATTTTACTACCTTCGCTTTGTTTCGGATTCTTGATTTGCCTTACGATAGACCTGTGCTTGTTTTATGGACCTTGAGTTGCTAGTGATTTGGATTACTTTCAGCAATGAGTTATTCTCTCAGTCAATAGGCAGAGATGCACTATTTCTACGGCGTTGCCCAAGGAAACGGCGCATTAGCGGCACGGCTTTATCGAGAGCAACTGGAGCGGCGAGGAGAAGTGTTAGGCATTACCCGAGCTACAGGGTTTAATAACACCCACGAAACCCTGATGGCTGGACGCGTTCCTGGGCGTAATCAACGTCGCGAGGACTACCCAGAGTGGATCCAGAAAGAAGAGATAATCATTGAAGAAGTAGAAAGACCCTTCTACTAGTTCACGAGCGATTACGAGAAGGACTGGAATCCCAAGGACTTCAGTTTTAAGAATACTGAAATCAGGTGAGTGCATTTTATTATTTTGTAGACCTCTTTATTCAAAATCCCAACAAATTGCTGCACTGCCATTTCAAATCACACTCATTTAATTTACTGTGAATTGTCGATGTCTAATGTGTTGTGTGTGCGTGTAAAAGAGAGAGATGTAGAGGACCCTTAAACAAGCGCTCGTAATTCAAAAATAGGCGCTAGGACGCCACTCTAGCGAATCCCAACTTTTAGTTTCACGTTCACGTGCTCTATCGGTACGTACCTTTAGTATTGCGTACAATGACAACCTACAATAAAAATACTAATAATTTTTTCCAGAGGATATCACCGTTTCATATTCAGCGTGTTCAACAACTTAACGACGCACACTATCCAAATCTCTGGGGTTTACATTGGCGTCGCTAGAAACTGCATCTTGTAAATGTATATAATTCTCAACGAGCAGCTGTTTTTGATTTAAAGATATATAACGGAGACGTTCACTTTCTACCTTCACATACATGTCTACCAAAAATTGATGAAATAATTGTTCACACCGGGCTAAGAGGTTAAAATCATTTTCTCGCAACATCATATGATACGCATAAAATCCATACATGATACTTTTTGTTCGGAGTAGGCTCTTTGTGACCGGGTTAATGAGTGGAATTTGAAAATGATAACCCTCTTGTCCTTTGCAATAAATCAATGGGTATTGCAGAGGGTCATAAAACTTGTGTGTATCGGCTACCCGTTGCAACGTCATCACGTGCTCGCAAGACAATGTCTCGTGAAGGAAATTGATCACCACTAATTACGGCTGCTATTTCGTTTATCAAAGGTGCATTGTAGCCTTTCATGCCTCCTCGAGGGGTCCGATCTGCGTGAATGACTACTTTATAATCCTCTTCAGGTAGGTTTTCTAAAGCAGTTTTAAATGTTTTGACTAAAATGTTACGTTCATGCAAGAATCTTTGAATTTTGAACACTGTGTCTCTCTCAACTCCTGGATAAATTGGCAGCGACGGTCTACCTCAATTTCTTCGTCACCCATAAAATATACTTGTAAAATTTATGCTGTTCGTTTTCAGCTGGAAAAGTGAACCTATTCTATGATAAATTTGCCTTGCACCGTAAATGTAGGCGAAAATCCCGGCATTATTATTTCGGTCAACCTGAAGGACGTCATTTGAAAGCATGAGTTATATTTCCGGATCCTGTTTAAAAGCGCCGTGACTCATAAGCATCATATAAAAGAGAGTTTTCAAAGGTTCTTCTGGTTCCCCAAGTAACGGAAGAGACATTGCCATTGGAACAGCACATGCCTGCGGTCTCATCTTCCATTTTAAAGCGCTGCAAAATCGACGCCTTGTCCATCAGTCCGATAACAACTAACCTGTGATTTTTATAATCAATCAACGGATCATAATTGAATGCTGCGTCATTAAAACCGACCAATTGTTTTTTGAAAATTTTGTCGACGTTCAGCTTGGAGCTGTGCATTTGCATCTCTTCGCGCCTGTGTCTTTTCTGGTGTTTCAGATGCCCTATAGTAGATTGACGTTCAGCTTGCTCAATGAGTCTGTGTTGAGTTTCATCAGGTGTTTCTGCGGCTCTTAAGGCGGCCTGACGTTCCGCTTGTTCGAATAGCCTTTGCTGACTTTGAGCAGGTGTTTCAGTAGCTCTTAAAGTAGATTGACGCTCTGCCTGTTCAAGACGCCTTTGCTGACTTTGATCAGGTGTTTCAGCAGCTCTTAAAGTAGCTTGACGCCTGCCTGTTCAAGACGCCTTGCTGACTTTGAGCAGGTGTTTCAGTAGCTCTTAAAGCAGCTTGACGCTCTGTCTGTTCAAGCCTTCGCTGACTTTGAGAAGGTGTTTCAGAAGCTCTTAAAGTAGCTTGACGCTCTGCCTGTTCAAGACGCCTTTCCTGACTTTGAGAAGGTGTTTCGAAGCTCTTAAAGCAGCCTGACGCTCTGTCTGTTCAAGACGCCTTGCTGACGTTGAGAAGGTGTCTCAGATGCTCTAAAAGCAACCTGACGCTCTGCTTGTTCTTGCCTTCTCAGTTCAGCATCTTCTAAAGATTCTAGCGATCGAGCTAATCTTTTCGCTTATCTTTGAGAAGATACTCTTGAAAGGCTGGACTTACGTTTGCGAGGCATTATGAAGTAAGAAAAACCTATTTATAAAAAACGTTAAAATACCTAGAATCTTATTAAGCGGAAGTAAGCATTACCTTCCTATCTAGTATTGACCGTTAAACTTATTAACATGTGAAATACCTAGTAATTAAAATATTATTCTGTTATTTTAAATGAACAATTTACATAAAAAGTGTGCCAAGACTAGGCAAATAAGTCATGCAAAAACAAATATAATTTTATTGCACAATTTACTATTGTATAATAATATTGTATCCTTATTGTAGATTTTATGATAAATATGGGCTACCCGCTGTGGTAAGCATCGATTGTTCACATGTAGCCATAGTGAGGCCTTCGAGCACGAGGAACAATATTTTAATCGAAAACATTTTCATTCGATTAATACTCAAGTTGTAAGTTTATGAACAATATTTTAATGTTTTATTATGACATTCACTATTTTATTACTTACATTTTATCCTATGTTACATTGATGGAAATTCTTTTTCAGATATGTGACAGTGATTTATTAATTACAAATGTTGATGCTTCATATGGTGGAGCAACTCACGACGCTTATATTTGGAGGGAATGAGATAAGAAACCACTTGGAGGGTCTCCAGGATGAAACAGTTTATCTATTAGGCATGTCTTGATTTATAGTTTTGATATTCATTATGTATAAGTAATGTGATGATGCAATTTACACTAATATTATATTTTAAATTTTAGGTGATTCTGGTTATGCTCTAAGGAGCATATGATGACACCTGTAGATAATGCTGTTGAGAACTCTCCAGAGGAAGGTACAATTACCTCCAAAACGTGCACGCTGTACCATAGAACGCACATTTGGTGTATTGAAGGGTCGATGGAGATGTCTTTTGGCAGCTAGGAACTCCATTTTGCCCAGAAACAGCAGGTAAAATTATATTAGCCTGCTGTGTTTTACACAACATGTGTATAAGGGCTGGTATTGAAGGTCCCGAGTTGACTGAAGAGGAACACCAATCGGAGAGAACCAGGCAGGTTCCCTTTGAAACAGCCGCATCTTCTACTCAAGCTCTACAGGCAGGTCGAAGGGCAAGGAATTCATTAATACAAATGTTAGAAAGGAACCGGTAAGATAAACTTAAACCAAACAATTGTGCAAGTAGATTAAAATAAACTCAATTACAAACTTTTTTTTGTTTTAGGAGATAATCATCATCATCATCATATCAGCCACATTTAAGCCGTTTATCTGTGATTAAGTAACAATCAAAATCCATACTTTCTCATTTATAATATTATAGGGTTAGGAATTAATATTACTGAAATGTATGGCACTCTCTTACCTAAAACATACACTTCTTCTTATCTTGTTATAATTGTAAGCAATGCGTTTTTTTTTAATGTTAACTTTTATGTCTAATGAATTTAGTTAATATTGCATATTGTACAACATTATCTATTTAGGTATGAATTTTCGAGTAGGTACCTAGTAGACAGTGATTACTCAACTAGTTGAAAGTTATTTGCTCTTACCAATCCGATGTGTAGATAATTAATTTCAATACCTACCCATTGTATGTAAACTTTTGTTAATTTTTGTGATGGAAAATTACATTACCTTAAAGGTCATTTTACAAATTTGATGACTCTGTATGAAATATACAAGGAGAAAAAATCAGCCTTAACGAGTTTCTTGCCGGTTCTTCTCGTTACAAGGTCTCCCTTAGGGTTTGAGAACCGATGGCGTAGTTTTGACATTCACAAGTGCTTGTAACAGCCTAGATTAAAATATTTTTAGGCATAAAATTAGTTCTGTTTTATTTTTTCACCTACTTATCGTTATCCTACCTACCTAGATGTTCATAAAATGGCAACAAACTTACTTAATCCTTACCTATGACATTGCAGATATTTTGTCACAAACAGAGAAAATAATAACTTCTATGATTTTAAATACTTAACAGTATCTTTATATTATATCGAATTATGGCCATGATAATCAACTATCAGTAATAATAAAGTTCTTATTTTAGCTTTTTAATCTGAAAGTACAAATAGTCTCAAAAATAGTAAAAGAAACAATAGTATTCTAAAATAAATTTATTTAAAACCTAACGCCTATTTTGCCATAAAAACTCTAAATAATCTCGCCCTATGTCACGCAACTCTTCCAAGGCAGCCCTGATGCCTGCGAGCTCGGTGTTCCTCACTGTCTCTCTCTCTGCACGTCCATTCATACTGGTACAATCTGCTTCTGACATCGGAGCCAGCAGCAGATCGTATTCTTCTGGGACGTGCAGATTGTGAGGCTGCAACAACATTCCAATATGTTACATTGCAGTAAATACTTAATCAATAATATATTTTTGTGACAAACAATATTTTTCTTGTAATTTTAATCTCGACTGTAGTTTAGTGGTAAGACCTTCATGTATCAAATACATCCATACATACCTTGTGTATCAATTTCGATTGAAATTTCGTTTTCGTTGAATTAGAGTAGACCTGCTGGCTTTCTTGCTTGGGTCGGCGTATTCCTCAACTTCTACATGCAAGTCCAGGCTCTGCTGCTGCAGTTGGCTTCCTTGACTGTAGGTTGATGGTCTGGATTCATTCATTTTGAAATGAATATAAAAGATTGAATGCTTAATGTTTAAGTGAAGTATTAATTTTTGTCTCTACCACAAATTGTATTGTATTTTTACCTGATGGGTTAAAAAGTAGCCTCACATAGAAAAATAATTTTGTAAATAAAATCATATATCATTAAGATAAATATTTGAACATATCAAAGTTTAGAAATAGGAAACCAAAGAATGATGAGGTACTTACTTCAGTGAAAGCTGGCACTCTGGCTCCAATTTGGCGGTCACCGAACCCATCTCCCATTATGGATAAGACTTTTAATTCCGAATGGGAGAGTTGGAGTGCCACCGATGGACCACTCCAGTCATTGAAGCCGACCTCCGGGAATCAGCAGCGGCTTTTGGCCAGATGTTTTCTATCAAACCATACCTATCCAAAATAAAAGTAAATATTAAATCTTTGTCACTCACTTTTCACTGATAAATAGCTTAAGCATTTAATTATATTACTACGAATTACCTTTTGCCACTGCTGAACTGTCTTTGTGCAACCGCCCATGGAATTGAGCGTATTGCACAATTCATCCCACAGCCTCTTCGCCTGGACTTTTCCTTCTAGACTCCTCAATCTCCCGCGAGCAAGATCCCTATGCTCGTCCAGGAAATTGAGGAGTGCATCAATTTGTTCAGGAGTAGCCGAACCCGTATGTGGAGCCATTATTTTACACTGAAAGATGAGATGAAAATAAATTATAGGTACCTATTATTACAAAAAAATATGTTATGGAAGTATTATAAGTGCAAAACAATTAACATTACTTACACTCTTTCTGAATATAAAACCAAATTAAACCAAATAGAAGTCTTTGTGGACCAAAGGACGCCCATATGAAGACTGCGACTTGAAATTGAAACTTTGTCAGGGAATGTGTATCGCGTTTGCAAAGTAGGCAAAGAAAAAAACAAAACATATTAATAACTCTTCACTTGAGCACACAGGAAATAATCTCTACCTACGTCTTACACTTGAGCTTGAGAAACAAACTTAAAACTATTCAAACTTTCAAAGAATGCAAACAAAAAATCCACAAGTGATGACTGACAGCATTGTGATAATACGGATAAGTTTGGTTGTTATACGATACTATAAACACCGTTTGTTATTATTGTACACCTTAACTTAGTCGGTTAACGGTCATTGAAAGGGTTATTTTAGTGTCACTGTGATTTTCTTCGAAAACTTGTATATTTATTGCTTATGTAAGATTTTCTGGAATAATATGCATAAAAAACCACGATTATTTTAATAAATTCGTAAAATACATAACATTGTTCGTTCCATTCGTTCACGAAAATTGTCTATGGACTCGAACTTTGCGTGCGCGTCCGAAAATGATATAGAGTGGGGTAAACGAAACTTCGTTTAAATTTCGTTCGATAACGAAGTTTCGTTTCGGAGAAAAGAGGCCTTCAGGTCACTCGAATTTTTACTCGAGTTGTCACTAAAATTACAAAATGTACTCAATCCCATCATGTAGTCACAAAAAATAATGACAAGGTATCTGTACCATGTTCCTACTGTTCTGATAATGATCATAAGCTCGGAAATTGTAAGAAGTTCGCAAATGAAACTCTATTAGCGTCGTAACTTTGTCCAAACCTCCAACTTGTGTTTTAACTGCTTAGGCGCAAATCATTCGGTCATAACGTGTCGTTTGCCCACTAGATGTAGAATTTGCAAAAAGAAACACCACTCGCTATTGCATTCAAACACCACCAACGTTCAATCGAATAATGTACAGGTAACCACTCAATCGAATAGTAACAATGTTGTCGCGGCAACAGCGACAGTACCAAACGAAAATGATCAGACCAACATTACCACTTGTTTCTCTAACAACAAGAGTCAAGTCCTTTAGCAACCTTTAGTAAAAGCTGAAACAAACAACGGATCTTTTATGACACTCAGGTCTTTACTCGACCAAGGATCACAGGCTTCGTTTATAACGGGTCTGCAGTTCAATACTTGGGCTGAAGAAAGAAACAAAAAAGTGTCATATCTGGGTAGGCAGTGACTGCAACACATCGGTCAACTCTAAACATAGTACACATCAAACTACAATCGATCCATGATCCAACCTTCAACATTAAAGTGAAGGCGCACGTTCTTACCAAACTTACCACATTTCTTCCTGAACGACAGGTTGACATACATCTATATTATATGCCAAAATGAAGTTAGCAGATCCAAATTTCAACGTTCCAAACAAAATAGACTTGCTGTTGGGTGCAGAGGTCTATTGTCAGATACTATTAGACAGGCTACTTAAAGGTCCAATAGAACCCTATAGCGCAAAACACTAGACTCGGCAGGATTTTGTCGGGCCAAGTATCTGAAGGTCGAAAAATGGAATCAAGTTGTAGTAACTCCATAACCACTTTACACACTCTTACAGAATTTGATCTTAAACAATTTTGGGAAATCGAATCTGATCAATGTCTTCTCAACAAAACTCACCACACACCTGAGGAACAAAGATGTGAGGAATTCTATAAGGAAACAACCACAAGAGACCCTTCAGGACGATATATCGTCAAACCACCATTCAAGGACGAAAACCCGAGCTGCAAATCCGGGAATTCGCGGGAAATTGAAGTGAGCAGATTCCTTATGCAAGAAAAGCGTTTAGTACGGTCACCACAACTTAAAGATCTCTATTCCGACGTTATTGATGAGTACCTGGAACTTGGCCACATGGAGAAGGTACCAAAATATGAGATCAACAAATTAGACAGTGTGTACTTACCTCATCATGCCGTAGTGAAGCTTAACAAAACAACATCCAAACTGAGAGTTGTCTTTGACGCTTCGTGTCGCGGCAACAACGGTGTATCTCTCAACAGTGAATTGATGGTAGGTCCAACTCTTCAATCGGATCTGCGTCACTTGGTGATGAGGTGGAGACTTCACTCTGTATGTTTGGTCGCCGACATAGTTAAAATGTACCGCCAAATATTGATGGCTAGTGAAGATGTAGATTACCAACGATTGGTTTGGCGAGTCACGCCGGAACAACTTATTGAACATTTTCGATTGTTGCGAGTCACATTTGGCACTGCTGCAGCCCCATATCTCGCAGTTAAAACACTGCACCAGCTCGTGTATGATGAAGGAAAATCGTTTCCATTAGCATCTGAAAGAATCTTAAATGATTTTTATATGGATGACTTACTTACCGGCTGTGAAACAGTCCTGGAGGGAAAACAAATCTATAAAGAGATCAACGAATTACTAAGCAAAGGGGGTTTGAACTTCAAAAATGGTCAAGCAACAATGAAACTCTGTTAAAGGAAATAAGCAAAGAAATAGAAACAACAGAAAGCAATTTGGAACTCAAAATAGATGAAATCATTAAAATACTCGGACTTACCTGGAATCGATGTACCGACGACTTCGAATACTCCGTGCAGCTACCGCCACTCGTGGAACCTATAACAAAAAGGAAGGTTATATCAGATATTGCAAAACTGTTCGATCCTATGGGATGGATTACTCCAGCCATCATAAAAGCAAAAATATTCATTCAACAGCTGTGGCTAGCAGGGATCAGTTGGGATGAAGAGCTCCCACCGAAACTATTCAATGATTGGATTACCTACCGTAGTGAACTGACAGCACTTACTCAATTTCGCCTGCCGCGCTGGATTGGTATGAGCAAGACATGTATGAAACTGGAGTTACACGGATTCAGCGACACCTCTGCTGATGCGTATGCTGCTGTGGTTTACGCCCGCGTGGTAGATGAATCTGGAACTGTTAGGGTTACTCTCATTACGTGTAAAACCAAGGTAGCCCCAATAAAGCAAGTGTCTATCCCGAGGCTAGAGTTGTGCGGTGCCGTTCTATTGGCGAGGTTATTAAGGGAAGTCTCTGAAGTTTTGAAAGTACCGAAGACAAATCTACATGCATGGACGGACTCCACAATCGTTTTAGCTTGGTTGAGCAGTCATCAAAGCCGCTGGAAGACGTTCATTGCAAATCGAGTTTCAGAAATTTTGAACATTTTGAACAGAGATCAGTGGTCACATGTGTTCATTGACAACCCGGCAGATTGCGCTTCCGTGGAGTCAACCCGTCGGAATGTGAAGGAATTTCTATGGAAAGCTGGACCTGCCTGGTTAAAGGACACGAATATGGAATATAACAGGAAGGAGATAAGTGACACGGATTTGGAAGAAGGAAAAGAAAGCTTGTCATGTGACCAGGAAGATGAATTTGAAGAAGAAGTTGGTTAACTAGCAGAGAACTGCAAAAGCAATTCAAATCACCATAAAGGCGTGTCAAGCTACTTATTTTGTACAGAAATTAAAGATATTAAGCTTAGAGGTGCAGTTAATAAGAAAAGTAAATTTACCACTTTAACTCCTTTCCTGGACGGTGAAGGCATTTTGAGGGTTAGTGGTCGTCTGGAGAGAGCGGATGTAAGTAATGACAAAAAACACCGATTGTCTGCCATCGAAATCTCATTTCACAAATCTTGTCATTGCAGATGCCTATCAAAGAACCTACACGGAGGTCCTCAATTGATGGTTTCACCTACGATCCATATTGGATCCTCGATAAAAATCATACCAAATTATTTGTACACAAATGTGTCACATGTACGATATGCACAATGTAGACACCAACTCATGGGACAACTACCTGTAGCTCGAGTCACTCCAATCCGCCCATTATATCAAAGCGGCGTGGATTATGCTGGACCCATCCAGATAAGGACTTCTAAAGGAAGAGGTCATCGAGCGTACAAGGGCTATATAATATGCCTATTCGTATGTATGGCTACAAGAGCCGTACATTTGGAAGCCGTAACCGATCTTACGTCACAGGGATTCCTAGCAGCCTTCAAAAGGTTCGTTTCTAGACGTGGCCATTGCGCTGATCTCTACAGCGATAATGGAACGAATTTCGTGGGTGCTGCGCGCGAGCTAAGAACCCTAGTAGCTCAGGAAAATTCAACCATGACGAGAGAAATCTCTGAGAGTTTAGCTACTGCTGGAACCACCTGGCATTTTATCCCACCGAGAGCTCCTCACTTGGTGGACTTTGGAGAGTGCGATAAAGCCCACAAACATCACCTGTGCATCGGTACGGAGACCCTAACTACGAGGAGGAGATATCACCCTGCTGTATCAAATTGAGGCATGCTTAATTCTAGGCCGTTGTCACAGTTAGCACCAATGCACAGTATCCAACACCTCTCACACCGGGACATTTTATCATCGGTGAACCCTTGGTGCTTGTTCCAGATGCCAATTATGAAACTTCGTCAATATCTTCTCTGAGACGCTGGCAACTAACCCAGAAAATGTTACAGGACTTCTGGCGAAGGTGGTCTAGCGAATATTTGACTCAGTTTCTGCAACGTCACCGGTGGGCAAACCAAACACCAGAGCCTAAAATTGGGGACGTAGTTTTAGTTAAAGAGGATGATCTTCCTCCAGCGAAATGGCTTATATGGTATTATTACAGAAAAACACGTTTGGACAATATTACGCGGGTAGTGAATCTCAAATGCAAGGATATCATAATTAAAAGGCCTATTGTAAAATTGTGTGTCTTACCAGTGGCAGAATAATGCCTACCTTTATTTATTCTCTTTGGTGTCAGTCAATGCCTGACACGTTTATTGTTATTTTTAAGTTTAGGAGTTGTTTTTTGTTTGGTGAATTGAGCATGTTGTAAACGTAAATCTTAGATTAAATATCTTTGGATTCTATTTAATAAGATTTTTAGGATTTTAAAGATTACCTATTTGTTTTTGTTACCTATGCACCATGATTCTACCATTTGAATCTACACACTTTCATGTTTTACCTTGTCTATTTACAGTCCACTTTCGGTGATTGTTGATTCATGGTGACCATTCTGGCCATGGTGGGCGGAATGTCTAGTTGTTAAATAAATATTCTAATTATTGTAGATTAAACTAATATCAATTCATTGTAAACAGATAGCTTCATAGTTTCCAACAACATTTAACACGGTATAGTACGATTATTCAGTTCTGAAAACTATCCATAGATGGCGCTATCCCTTTGTGAATCGCGCAACCATTTGATTCTTTTAGAAACCACAAGTTAAATATGTTATCAAAATAAAATGTCTGTTTTTTTGTCAATGAATGTTGGTCTTTTATATAAATTGAATTTACAAATTTTTTTGAGCAATTAGGTCCTCGATAAGAAACAAAGTCATTCAATTCGGGATTGGATTCACAGCATATATAATAAGCAAAACAAGTAGCTTCATGAATCTGAACATTTTGTACATGCTGACTTTTATTTTGTCAGAATATTCTCTAAGTAAACTTTCAAAGTCACCATAAATAACAATTGCAGTTCTTTGAGGTCTTTCTGGATTAGAAAATCGTAGCTTTGAATTCATTTCTGGAAGGATTATATTTGCATGCGAGCACAATCATGTGACTCTAACTTTGCCTCAGAATCAAAGTAAAGAAAACATTCATCAGATAAATGAATTTTATTATATATTTTTAGTTTCGTAAGTTGTTTATGTACGAGCTTTTCAAAATGTTTGATTAAAACAAAATGAGTCTTGTTTTGTTTATTCAAAAGCAATAAGTTTACATGCATTAACTTTCTTTGTGATGTTTTGTACAAAGGTCCTGTTACTGTATTATTTTTTTCTAATCCATATATATTGACAGTTATGTTTGTATTCTGTTTTTCAAAGCGTTTTATATCTTCAAACGTCGGTGGAAAAGACATACCGGACACATTTAAAACTTTAGAATAGTGTGGATAACATGTAACTCGATTTGGATTACATTTCGCTGGATACATTTATGCTATGATACACCAAAGGAAGCAGTGACTGTCTGTATTATGAATATTAAGACATGACTTTGTTCTGCCAATACTTTTTGGTAATGAAATGAAATGACCAGCTCTTAACGGATTATATTTAGCTATATTTAGTTCTAAATGGTTAATTGACTCAATTGTCCACCCAGATTCAGATAATTCAAACTCCATGCATTTGCTGATTAATTTTTTCGAGTATTCTTCAAAAAGAAACTTTAAATCAGTACTTTGTAATATAGGCGTATATTTAGTATTGAAGCTTTTTAATGATCTTTCATCATTCTTTGGAAGTTCGTACAACACAAAAAATCAAAGTTTACCTTGATTGATTTGTGCGTGGTTAGTAATGTTTTAATTATATTTCAAACAGTGCTAGAAATACTAGATAAGAATAACTCTGGCGTAATTATGTCACTTGAATCTGGGTTTACTCTATAACTTGCAATCCTATTCTTGAAAGCAGTAGCTATTAACTGAACATTATCAAACTCAGTTCTAAGTAAACAATTAATTTTATGTATATTACTCTTCTTATGTGATGAATGATTTTATGTATATGCATTACAGTCCTGACAGAATTTCATTTTCAAACATATATCTATTATTGATGTTTAGTGTAATACTGCTCAAAAACTTGTATATAAATATGTATTTCAATCTTTATTTATATTTGTCTTATAGATTTAAATTCTAATTAACAACTCTAAATCATAATTACTTTGTTTGTATCTTTACTTGATTCTTGGTATTTCAAAATTTAAGTTTCAATCCAGCTTTTTTTGTTCTTTTAGATTCAGATTTGAGATTTTAATTTTTCGTTGCTGTAAGTAGAGACACAGTTTTGAAAATAATATGGTATATCGTGCAATAATATAATAAAATTATTCGCAACTTTAAATTATAATTACTTTATCCAGGTATTTCAAAATCTAACTTTCAATATCTGGCTTTTTGTTTTTAGATTCAAATTTTAGTTCTTAGTTTTTCGTGGCTGCAAGGAAAATAAATGCAATTTTTGAAAATAATTGCTTCATTCAGGCATTTTAAATTAAACTTTCAATATCTGGCTTTTTGTTTTTTTTAGATTCGGATTTTAATTCTTATTTTTTCTTTGCTGTAAGGAAAAGACATAAAGTTAAGAAAATAATATGCTACAAGTCAATAACATTTAATATTAAGCTATTATGAGCGCAATTACTTTATTATAAGTGTCAAACAAAGTTTAGAAAACATTACATGGGTATAAAATTGGCTGTATAGCAGCGTACTCGTCCTTAGCCACTGGTACTAACTTTGTCACAGCTTTCCACGTAAGGCTGTTGTCTTCTACAGCAGACTTCATAGTGACGAGCGAACGCTTCCACCGATCGGAGCCAAGCTTTTCGGCTTCTTTCGTGTACATACGCAGCTCTACGTAGTAGTCGCCCGTCTTCGTAGGATCTGCCGCGCGCGCGATAAAACTTCTCAGCGCCGTCGCTCTAATGGGTTCTGCAACTCGCTATCTCCCTGTAATTATTTCAAATATTAATGTTAGTATTGTATGAAAAAATAGGCACATAATAAACTAAAAAATTATTATAGTGCTGTTTGATATCGTAAAATTAAAATGGTGATAACTATCTCGATGATAATACTCATAAACAAAAGTTTTTCATAGCACCAATTACTAATATGAATAAATTAAAATTGGTTAAATAATGACAAGAATAAAATAAAAACGATAAAGATCCATGACCCAGTACAAATATTTATCTGTAAAATAAATATCTGCATCGACCGGGACTCGAACCCACAACCCTCAGCTTGCAATTTGGGTCACTGACCAATGCGACAATTGTATTCATAAATTTAAATTGAACTTACCTCTAAATCAAATGCAAACGAAGACCTCTTAAGTCTTTTCTTTTTATAGGCTCTGCTTCAATTCGCTATCTGAATCGAACGACTTTCCTCTTCTTAATATTATTATCTCCACAAGACTTTTTCAGCGTTTTCTTTGGTTTGGGTTTTGTAATGAGAGTACTACCATCATCCGAGTCAAATGGGTTGACAATTTTGCTAGTCGACGTCCTGAAATCAGTGATTCTATAGTCAATATAACGGGTCATAGATCACTCGTACACATATTATTTTATTATATATTTATATACATAACTAGTTGACCCAGCGAACGTTGTTCCGCCATATAGATTACTTGTAGTGAATGATTTGGATATTTTTCATACAAAAGAACAAAAAGCACTATTTAAATTTTAAGGGGTGAGGGTAGGAAAGTGAAAACTTAGGGTAATATGTATTCTTATGCTAAATCTATAAAAAAATAAAAATAAAATTTTCCGTCAAAAAAAAGCAGGAAAAAATCTGGATAGGGACACCCTTATCACCCCAGCGGTATAAAATATACTTTAAAACCTATTCTGATACCTACCAAATATACAAAGTTTCATAAAAATAGGTTCAGCCGTTTCGGAGGAGTTTGACCACTAACACCGTGACACGAGAATTTTATATATTAGATTATATAGTATGAACTCGATGAAAAGAATAAAAATAATAACAAAGACACGTACATACTTACAGGTTTGATGAACACGGTCACGTCACTTCAATTAAAAAGAAAATTAAGAATGACTTGCAGCACTTTCTAGCTCTCCTTATTACATATATTGCAGAATTCTAAAGCCCACTACACAATACTTGGCCAAAACTAAGTATTATTTTCGTAAATCACATTTATTTACCATTGCTATGAATGCTCTATATAATGTCTAAAATCCATTAACTAAAAATTTTACAAAGTGTCTACACCTAACCTAATAATACAGGGTGGGCCAAGAATTCGTTAACATTTAAATGTAACTTACCGCGCAAACTATTGCCGCGCGGGGGCGCGCGGGCGGGGCACTAGCTCGCTTCTTGAAATTAGTCGCAATGGATCGCTTCACGGGGCCGCAACGCTTACTGCGTGAAACAGTTTTATTTAAACGACTTTTCGCTCATTACTGTGAGACGCTTATTTCGCGTTGAATATGGTTTACACGACTTAAGTCAGTGTCCAAGTGCTCCTTTAATAAAGAAATGGGTGAAGAAGTTCGAAGAGACGGGATCTACTAAATGTAAAGAACAAACCGGCCCACGGACTTCTCGGAGCGAAGAACGTGCAGCAAGTTTCCGCTTCTGTTCGACGTGATCCAGATTTATCGACACGCAAACGTTCGGCTGAATTAGGATTATCCCGCACATCATTACGCCGTATTTTGAAATTAAATTTGAAATTACATCCATATAAGATCCAGCTAGTGCAAGAACTAAACCCTAATGATTTAAATTTGTAAGTCATATGCGAAACAATGTTAACTCGTTTCAGTAATTTTCACAACATCTTATTTTTCTGACGAAGCCCATTTCCACCTAAATGGACATGTAAACAAACAGAATTGCAGGTATTGGAGCAGCGAAAATCCTAAAGCTAAACATGAGAGGCCACTTCACTCTCCTAAGGTAACTGTATGGGCTGCAATTTCAGCAAAAGGAATCATCGGACCTTACTTTTTTGAAGATTCTCGAGGCCGTTCAGTTACTGTTAATTCTGCCGAGTATGTGAAAATGTTACAGGAGTTCTTAGCACCGATGCTACTGGAATTTGCTGGCTATAATCGTAACACATGGTTCCAACAAGATGGAGCCACGTGTCACACATCGAACGAGTCCTTGCCGGTGGTCAAGACATGTTTCCGGAAAAGCTGATATCCAGACGGGGTGATATCCATGGCCACAGAAGTCCAGATC
>JAGSMP010001753.1:0-41704 GCA_029286625.1 Parnassius orleans | reverse complement strand
CACGGACTTCTCGGAGCGAAGAACGTGCAGCAAGTTTCCGCTTCTGTTCGACGTGATCCAGATTTATCGACACGCAAACGTTCGGCTGAATTAGGATTATCCCGCACATCATTACGCCGTATTTTGAAATTAAATTTGAAATTACATCCATATAAGATCCAGCTAGTGCAAGAACTAAACCCTAATGATTTAAATTTGTAAGTCATATGCGAAACAATGTTAACTCGTTTCAGTAATTTTCACAACATCTTATTTTTCTGACGAAGCCCATTTCCACCTAAATGGACATGTAAACAAACAGAATTGCAGGTATTGGAGCAGCGAAAATCCTAAAGCTAAACATGAGAGGCCACTTCACTCTCCTAAGGTAACTGTATGGGCTGCAATTTCAGCAAAAGGAATCATCGGACCTTACTTTTTTGAAGATTCTCGAGGCCGTTCAGTTACTGTTAATTCTGCCGAGTATGTGAAAATGTTACAGGAGTTCTTAGCACCGATGCTACTGGAATTTGCTGGCTATAATCGTAACACATGGTTCCAACAAGATGGAGCCACGTGTCACACATCGAACGAGTCCTTGCCGGTGGTCAAGACATGTTTCCGGAAAAGCTGATATCCAGACGGGGTGATATCCATGGCCACAGAAGTCCAGATCTATCCCCAGACTTCTGCATTCTTCGAGCACTCTACTTACTAGTTAAGAGAGATCTTAATTACTAGTTCAGTTTTATTCCATGAAATCTGATCTGTGGGACTACGAGAGCTATCAAGTGGTTCCTTTCAATAAATTTCAAGGGTTTCATAGAAAATAATAATCAATAAAGTTTATATTACATTTAGTAGTTAGTCGGTGTGCTATATTTTGTTCATAAGTTTATGGTATTTTTTATTGTCGTAGGAGAATTTACTACCCCATTTCATCCCGTAAGAGGTGATAGAGGGAAATAAAACAAGAGGTGGCAGCAGCATCTTCTTTATAACAAATCACAATAAAAAATAAAAACTCCGGTTGCTGACCTACCAGCCAATCGTAACAACTATAGCAAATATCCAATATGATAGGTTATTGATATTTTACTAATTCCAGCCACTCAATTTCACCAAAGTACATAGCGACAAAACTCGCGATATCATCCATACCATCTGGATGATTGGCGGTGCACCACTGTGCGATTTAGAAGAAGTTTTCTTCCTTGCACAACTTCCTTGTGGAATAGTCGATTCCTACCAGTGATCTCTCCGGACCGATACGACTTAGGGACCTTCAAGAAATAAATCTATTCCTTTTTAAAAGGCCGGCAACGCATCTGCCATTTCCCTGGTGTTGCAGTTGTTCATGGGCAGCGATAGTCACTTACCATTAGGTGAGCCGCATAATCGTTTGTCCCCTCTTCTACAAAAAAAAGTCTTGCAGTTGTATACTTGGGTTGGGATTTAATTTTATTAATTATAGGATCTCAAGCAGATGGTAGCACCCAGCCATCTTCTCTATTGAAATTAGGATGTTTTGTGATTTCAATAGCCTCGCGAATCTTCCTTGGAAGGAATCGGTGTTCTTAAGCGAGGCCTCCTCTCATTTCTGAAAAAGTTTTAGGGCAAGAAAATGACCGCCACGCTGTCTCAATGTGCGTTGGCGAACTTCGCATATTATCGAAATATTTATTTTTTATTTTTTAGACATGCAAGTTTCCTCACGATGTTTTCCTTCACCGCCGAGCACGTGATAAATCAGCACTTAAAATTGCAATTAACAATTTCATTGGTGCCGGCGGGGATTGAACCCGGGTTGCTCGCGTACTGTGAAACTTACAGCGAGCGCTAACCATCTGAGCTACCACGGCTATTTTAGTTTGTCCTATATAAGACAGACCACATTCACAATCAAGCTTGTACACTCCTGCATCTTGTAGATGGACATTACACTTCACTGATGGTAATAAGTGACTAATCTTCTTCGGCGGCTTGAAGTATGTTTTAATCGTCAAACACCTCAGCACCACGGTGACCAGTGACCACGGGGCTGTAAAGTGCTCAAAACGTCGGGAATATAAAAAAAGTTAATATAAGCGATAAAATTCGTAAAAACTACTTTTATTTTAATATGTAGTGTTCGCGTAAACATAAGAAAAGAAATCATTAAAGGTATTTTTATGACAGATTTCCTAAGACTTTTTTGTATATTGAATTGTATAGCCGAAATATTTGGTGGGATTGTAAAGCCTTCTAGGAGTTTTTTTTTTTGAGAACGTTGCCCAGCTCACACTAGTGAATTAGCGGTATTTTATAAAAATAATCAGTGAATAATCAAATATCAGAAAATAAGAAAAACGGAAAAATCCTGAAAACGGGAAGCGAACCGTGCACACCGCAAAGAGGTCTGTACGCGACCGTTATTTATGCGAACACTACACATTGAATAAAACTACTTTTACGGATTAATAAAAATAAGTTAATTAAACGCGATATAATCCGTAAAAGTAGTTTTATTCAATATGTTTTCAATGTTTTCACGTTTTCAATTCAACATAGAAGGTGTAGGGCGAAAAAATTTGGTGTAGATAGATGTCAAAAGGGGCATCATGGTATTCTGTACCGATACCCCTATAAAAAGATATCAGCGCAAAGGAGCGAGGGGTAAGGAAGCTCAAATTACGACTGTGAATTCAGTAAATGCACTGGCATGTGCATATTTAAAATTATACCAGTCGAGTTGTATGGACCCAAAGGAAAGGTTAAGACCAGAGCTCTTGTGGATGAAGGTTCAACCATGAGGCTCATAGAGGAGCAAATGGCTCAGAAGTTAGCACCCCGTAGGCCCAAAGAAGAATTACGTATCGAGGACATAGGGGGTAAGCGAATTAACGACAGTAGTTCGTATCGCTTGAACATCAAGATTAAAGGAATTTTCACAAGTGACTTAGAGGATATAAGTGTGCAAACGATTAAGGCACTTAATCTCTCTCCGCAATCGGTGAGTCGAGAATTATTACGACGGTGTCCTCATTTGACACCTAGAGAAGACGGGTTAATTTATGAAAGGTCCAGACCTACCTTATTAATTGGACAGGATAATTGGAACCTCATATTTACTCGTGAATTAAATTCAGGAGGTAAAAACCTACCTGTGGCATCGTTTACCTAGCTTGGATGGGTTTTACATGGTCACATGACAGGTGGCCTTAAACCAGTTAAAATCGTTAACCACATTTCCACCAAGAAAGAAGAGGATATGGAAAGGTTAATTAAGGATTATTTTAGCTTGGAGTCGTTGGATGTATCTGCGCGTAAGCCAGTGAATGACCCTGAATAACGAGCTTTGAATGTTTTGTATAAAACTGTACCTACGTCGTATACCGGACAACAGAACCGAAGCTTGTTTGTTTTCGCGTACGGATGACGAACGCATGCCGTCAAATAAAGCGTAGGCTGAAAGCCGCCTGATTAATATCGAAAAGAAACTCGATAAGAATATCGAATTAAAAAAGGAATATGAGAAGCAAGTCGAAAATCTTATTGTATACATTTTAGCTTGTGGTATTCCTTAGTCCACTCAAAAGGGTTCACCAACGAATCAGTCAAGGCATACAAAGTGTATAGAAGGAATGTCTGACTTCAAATGAAATTATATAATTAATTTTAATTCTTTGAACTCGGCTTTTACTTTTTAATAAGGCTTAACTTTTTAACCTTTTTTTTTTTTTTTATAGGATCGGGTGACAAACGAGCACACAGTCCACCTGATGGTAAGTGGTTGCTGTGACCCATAGACATCTACATCTATCTTCAATAAAGAATCAAAGTGCAGATGCGTTGTCACCCGTGAGGACTAAGATGGAATGCCTTTATCCAGTAAAAGGGTCTCCGGTTCTCTACACTCACCATACGAAACACAGCAGCGTTGCTGCTATTTTGCCGCTGGTATTCTGTGAGAGCGTGGTCTTCCCTGGTCGAGCCGACCCATTCGTGCTACAACTATACCAGTAATACAGCTGCATGGCTCTACCTACATGTGTACTAAAATTGCGAGTATGGAAAATGTCCGAAAGATCTATTTCTTGACTTCTAACAGATGACGATACAATCGTTTGGGGAAGAACTGAGCCCTGTTGCATCTACTGTTTTTCTGGGCATCAATCTCAACACAAAGCTTTGGAGGGACCCCCATACATCCAAACGAGCAAGCAAACTAAACTCTGCAGCTTCTGCTGTAAAAAAAGATTAGAGGTCTCACTAGTGTTGAGACAGCTAGATTAGTTTATTTCAGATATTTTCATAGCATAATGTCTTATGGGATTTTGCTATGGGGAAATGCAGCTGATTTAGAGACGATTTTTGCTTTGCAGAAGAGGGCCATATTAGCTATTTACAACTTAAAACCGAGAAAGATTTAAAGAATAACTAAAATACATTTTGTAAATAGTTTGAACAACCTTTCATATTGTAAAATTTACTTTAAAAATAGTCCCGCTGGGTTTTTTGCAGGTAAAGTAAAAAATGACTTTCAATAAGAATTACATGTGACCTATATTGAAATTTTAATTTATTATTAAAATTATTCTATTCTTTTTCGCTTAATACCAGATATTTAATACCCAGACCGGCATAGGGAAGAATCGTCAACCTTGATCTTTGCTATAGTAATGGCTAATCCGCCTCCAAATCATGGTAAATGTTTAATCACACTAAATTAAAAACTTCAAGCTTTTGTATTCGATAACAGAACTGGTTATTTTTTTTTAAATTTCCACACTAGGATTTTCTCCTGTATAATGGAGGCAGTTTACAAGCACAAGGATAAACATCCAGACCCGGAACAATTATTTGTAGGCCATAGAAATACTTGTTCCTAGCGGGATTCGAACTCGCAGCCCCAACCGCTGCATTTCATTGCTAAGCCAATGCGCCACGGATCAGTCTATCGGTTCGGTCTATCGGTTATTGGATAAGAATCGCGATTATATATACTAAATAAAGTATAGTTAATACTTTAATAAGACTAAGTGCGAGTCGGTATTGGCTTATTAGGGTTACGCACAAATTAAAAAAATTACTTTTTCTAAATAAAAATGTTTCTTTTGCTTTTTGATTTTTAATTGACTAATTCCTTCCAACGCCGAGCCGAGCCACTTGTGCTACAATCACAGTATAGCTGTGGCATGGCTCTACCACGTAAAATACATACATTAATACAGGTCAAGCGTGTAAATAAGAACTTTAATATTTCTTAATGATACCTGGGTAGCGTAGTTTGTTACCATTTGCGTGCGGCGCTGCGAGTCATAGGTGCGATTCCCGCACGGAACAATTACTTGGGCTGTCTAAAAATAATTGTTCTCGTCCGATATTTATTTAACTTTTTATATTGTTTATTATCCAATTTTTATATTAAACGCTTTCACGGCGTATAAGAAATTCTTAATGTCATTATCATCATCATCATTACAGCCTTCAAGACCGCTGCTGAACATAGGCTTCCTCCAAGGAATGCCACAAACCACGGTCCTGAGCCACTTGCATTCATCGACTTCCTGCATATCTTAGCCGGTCGTCACTCCATCTAGGGGTGGGGGAGGGGGGGGGGTCTAAACTTCGTCTACCACCGATACGAGGCTGCCACTCGAAAACCTTTCATCCCCATCGGTTGTCGGTTCTTCGAACTATATGGACGGCCCATTGCCACTTCAGTTTACAAATCCATTGGGCTTTGTCGGTTACTCAATTTCTACTGCGAATATTCTAATTTTTAAGTCTGTCACGCAGAGAAACCCCGAGCAAAGCCTTCTCCGTAGCTCGCTGAGCGACCTTGAGCTTCCTTAAGAAATTCATAATGAACCTTTTATTAAATTAAAAATGCTTAATAGGCCACAAAAAGGGGGGAACCCGTTCGGGGGGGAATTCATGGACACCTGCAGCCAACTTCAAACAAAGAAGGTTTCAGATGCGTTGTCACCTCTGTGGACTAAGATGTAATGCCTCACATCCTGTCTATCCATCAGTCCGGAACACAGCAGTGCAGGCACTGCTGTTTTCAGTAGCAGAAATAGGGTAGGACCTACCCAGACGAACTTCAGAGCAGATAAGGAATTCAACCACCTAGCTATGAGACGTCTGGTACTACGGTGGTCAATCCTTCTGCCAAACGTGGCAACTAAGGCAAATCCTCTTGGCAGTGGAAAAGGCCCTTAAATGTGGTACAACCAAGCTGCGGCTATATCACAATTGCAACAAAAATAAGTCAGCTGGACCGACGAAGGACCACACTTTTTTTTTATAGGATAGGGTGACAAACCAGCACACAGTCCACCTGATGGTAAGTGGTTGCTGTGACCCATAGACATCTACATTTATACTCAATAAAGAATCAAAATGCAGAAGCGTCGTCACCAGTGAGGACTAAGATGGAATGCCTCTTTTCCAGTAAAATGGGTCTCCGGTTCTCTACACTCACCATACGAAACACAGCAGTGTCAAGCTGCGATTTTACACTGGTATTCTGTGAGAGCGTGGTCCTTCTCCGGTCGAGCCGACCCATTCGTGCTACAACTATACTACTAATATAGCTTCAGCATGGCTCTACCACGTAAAAAAATTGTGAGCGCAGCTCTCCGGGGACAATTTTTGCTGAGAACAAAAAAGTATTTTTTAGATGACAACGCATCTTTGTTTTAAATCTTAATTGAGAGTAAATGTAGGTGTCTGTGTATCACAATATCATCTTAGGAGCAAACAGTCTGATGATGAACTGTGTGCTCGCTTGTCACAATTATTCCATTAAAAACCACCAACCAACTTCATGCGAAGGATATCACAGGACATTGAACACCTCAGTCGACCCGTGACCAATTCAAATCACTTGAAATGTCGCAGTACACTTCGTAATAACACCATAATATCCTCGAAACATAGTTTGCTTCTTATCTGCAGTAATAATTACGACCAAGAATTAAATAAAAGAAAAGCAAGACGAATGAACCACTTATAAAGATTAACGATAAATCAACTCCTTGGAACTCTTGTTTATAGGAACTTTTTATACTTGCGATGCTTCATTACTTCCAAGTGCTTGAATTGGACACTTAGAATTTTATGCACCCAATTATTATTATGTTTTTTTTTTAATAAATACTTTTAAAAACTTATCTTCTTCATAAGCAAAAATGAAAAACAAAAGTAATTTTTTTATTGAATAAGGATAGAAAACGAGCATTAATTCCACCTGATCTTAAGTGGATACAGTGACCAATAAACATGTACATTTATCCTCGATTAAGACTCCAAATGCAGATGTGTTGTCACCCCTGAGAAATAAGATAGAATGCCTCGTATCCAGAAAAAATCATCTCCACACTCACCGTTCGTAACACAGCAGCATTAAGCTGCTATTCTGTGAGAGCGTTGTCCATCAACGGTCAAGCCGACACATTCCATAGCTGCAGAAACAAACACAAGTTGTTTACAAATGTTGAGGTATCTTCAGAAGTGACAATCTGTAGCCTTCTTTGTTTGCAGTTGGTTGCAAGTGTCCTTGGGCTGCAGTAGCCAATTACAATCAGGTAATATGTTAATTCGTTTGTCACTTCAATTAAAAAAAATCATAATTACTACCATCACAACAGTCCACAGAGTGATACAATACACCTTAGTTGCTTGCATTTGTCGGCTCCCTGCTTGCTTAATCAGGTCTTCACTTCATCAAAAGAAAATCGACCAACAATCGAACAACTGTTGTATTATATTCCTCTTACCCAATATTATAATATATATTTGAGAAAGATGTTCAGAAAAAACTGTCATTTTTTATTATTATACTATCCACGTTCTCTTCGGCTCGGTAAGATTTAACATATTTATTTATTTATTTATTTACACCTTATTGCACACGTTAATAAAAGGATTAAAAAATGGCGGACTTAATGCTTTTTGCACTCTCTCCCAGCCAATCCGGGACGTGTGGAAAATAATGTGATAGGTGCCAAAATTAAAATATCATAAGATATCAGTTATTACCCAAACACGGCGAAGCCCAAAGGAAGGGTGACACTTGGCTGGTAACGGTAAGTAACGCTTGTTACGTAACGGTGATACGTACGAGGGGAGGTCAAAAAGTTTGCGGAATGACAGGGAAGGATAATGAAATGAAACATTAAATTATTTTTCCTTTTCAATGTATTCTCCCTTAATCCTAATACATTTATTATATCTGTCAAATAACTTATTAATACCGTCTAAAAAAAAGATTTTTCTTGGGCGTTAAAATAGGCCGAAATTGCCCACTTCATTTTATCATCGTCGCCAAATTTTCTCCCACGCAGTTTTATCTTCATTTCTGGAAAAAAAATAGTCGCTTGGGGCCAGTTCTGAGCTGTAGGGTGGGTGGCGCAGTTGTTCAAAATCGCACCGGTGAATGGCAGCCGTCGCAACATGGCTTTTGTGCACGGGCGCATTGTCGTGCAAAAGGAGCACGCCTTTTGTAAGCTTTCCTCACCTTTTTTCTTTAATAGCTTCTTTTAATTGATCTAGTAAAGAAACGTAGTATTCTTCCGTTATGAAAACACCACGTTCCTTAAAATCAATCAAACGGATACCTTCTGTATACCAAAAGATCATCGTGATGATCTTTCCGGCCGACTGAGACACCTTATACTTCTTAGGAGGGGGTGTGCCTATTTTACACCACTGCGTCGACTCTTACTTTGACTCAGATTCATAATGGTGAACCCAAAGGAGACAGTTTCTTTTTGTTTGGAGAATGGGCCCACCAAAAACTGTGATGACTCGTAATGAAATGTATGTAGATTTATTCCTTATAACCTCTAGATCACTATAGTAATATTAGTTGTACCGTATATAAAGGGAATACTGAGAAAATAACAATCAAACGGCAATCTCATTATAACCTAAAATGCCGTACGGGCGACTGTCTAATACCTAGTTTTTTATTGATATCCTATGTTATAATAGTGCACTGTGAATAATAAACAGTATAATTTTTTTTATATTTATTATATTTAAGTATATTTTGTGTGTTTTTATTTTATCTATTAATTAAATTAGATTTTACCAATAACATAACACTTCAATACTTTGACACTTTTAACCTTTTAACATACTAATAAGAAAATTGTCATTTTGTTTTAGGTAATTCAACATAAATTATAGATTTTCCAAAATTCTAGGAGCAAAAATAAAAACTTGTATTATACACTCACATTTACTTTTAATTAAACTCGTCAGTTTTCATTTCAGATGTCATTGTGAATTAAATACATAATGTGGAATATTTGGCTAACCTGTATAATATAATGCAACACTTGTTGCATTGATTGAACATTGACATATGAATTTGTTAGTAATATGAAGGGATATTTATTAGTATATTTACAAACTTAAAATAATTAAGTACTAAAACATGTATAGATCGTCAAGTGTCTGTGAGTGTGGGTCGTTTATTATTATTTCTAAAAATCGTACCATATCTCAATATTAAGTAAAATAAAATAAATGTAATACATTATAACGAAAATTAGTAGTTTTCGTTTTAGTAGTAATACTTTTGGACTAGAACTTCAAGGTGACAAAAATAAGATATATTTCATATAAAAGTTTGAAACTTTAAATCAATTGTAGGTTTTGTACAGTTGAATTCTTCGCATTCCATAAGATAAGATACTCACCTCTTGAGAAATCCACAAATATAAAAGTTGGCGCACATGCTCCTGTCTCGGCTAGTTATTGTCTTCGCACAGTGCAATGAAATCCAAATATTATTTAATTGTTTTCAGTGTATGCTGATCTTCCAGATGCAATAAGTACAAAAAAACAGCAGCGTAACGAATGTCAATGCCGTAAAGTATACCAGCCGCCGGCACAGACATAGATATGATGCTTATATTATGATAATATGGCCGTCGGTTATTACGCACGGAAGTTAATGACAAAATAGCGTTTCGTTCCACGGTGTCTTTGAACCATGTTATATGATATAAGCTAACACTTTTGAAATAGGATAAATAGGATAAAATCTCAGTGGTATCCCTTTTAGTAATAAATATATAATATACAAATAAGTATAAATATAATATGTATATAATAAGTTATCTTAAAAACATTTTTTAATAGAAACTGCAAAATGATTCATTACACGCATTTTTCCCATATTACATTAACCAGAACACGGAATATCAAACCACTCATTTTTTAGATTTTGATTCCGTTTAGATATTCATAAAATCTATAGAACATTTATTATAATAAATTGGTAACTTTTTTTTGTATGTAATACCATTAAGGGTCATTAAAATTTAGTGGCCCAAAACGACTGACCTTTCTCTCCCTTTGCTCTCCACAGCGGTCCAAAAACTCACGACAACTTTTTTTGGTGCGCGGAAAGCATTCTCGGAACCCATCTTGCACAGAATTTAGTCATGTCAAGGTGTTGATATAGGATGTTTATAATGGTTGTATTTGATACTCCAACTAATGTTGCAAGCAGTTTTTTTTTAGCTGGGCATCTCCCGATACAAGTTTTTCAACTTTTTCGATTATTTCTGGAGTGGTAGCCTCAGTCAGCCGTCCAGGTCAGGGGTCGTCTTCAATGGAATCCCTCCCTTGTTTGAAAAGGGCGTGTCATTTATAAATCATGGTATTCCCAGGAGCGGAGTCCCCATAAATAGCTGACATCTCTTGAAAAATGGTTTGATGTGTCTTTCCTTATTTGGTGAGAAACTTAATGACGGCGCGATATTCAATTTTCTCCATAGTGGCTAGTTTCTTCTCGGATGACTTGTTTACTCGTTGATAACTCAAAAGATACTGACCCGATTAGGCTGAAACTTGGTACATATACTAACAATGAGTCACACAACTAGCGCCTTCCTGGATGAGTAAACTCACCTCGCTAACCTCGCCACTCCGCGAACTATTTGACCTCCCCTCGTAAAAGAGAATGCAGTCAAATTGTGAACATTCTCATTTTCTTGAAGTTGGTTAAACACGTTGAGAAATTAAAATAACTAAGTTTATGTATTATTTTATATTAATGTATCTTGCTAAATATTAATCGATTATATTAATGCTTGATATTAATGACTGGCTGAACCGAGCCAGATAGTAATATAAACTGCAAAGCTTTCAATATAAATCGTGTTTGAAAATTCACAAATTCATTGATCCCGAATATTATTGTTATTTTCGAATAGTTCAGCATTTTATCTATACATATAAATAAAATTGATGTGTCAGTCTGTAATATAGCAATAACTGGCTTTTATTAAGCCCGGTGGTTATTTGCATGTTATGAAGGTATAAATAACAATTTAAAATTGTTGTCTGTCTGTCTCTTCGGGCTAATCTACGGAATGGCTAAACAGATTGTGATGAATATTTACAAACAGATAGAGAGTAATGGCAGGAGGGATCTAGGCTATATTTTATATTGACGTATATTGAAATTAATAGATCCTATCCAGGCGAAGCAGGGGCAGGTCTCTAGTAATAAATAAAATGCTGAACTGCTAAAACTGCAAGTATCTTCCCTCCTTTTCTGCCTATGAATCTGTTTGGTAATTACCTTACCTATATCACAACAATCCACAGAGTGATACAATACACCTTAGTTGCTTGCATTTGTCAGCTCCCTGCTTGCTTAATCAGGTCTTCACTTCATCAAAAGAAAATCAACCAACAATCGAACAAATGTTGTATTAGATTCCTCTTACCCAATATTATATCTATTTTAGAAAGATGTTTAGACAAAACTGTCAGAGAAAGCTGGGCGAACTTAATGCCTTTTGGCATTCTCTCCCAGTCAACCCGGGACGTGTGGAAAAGAATGTGATAGGTGCCAAAAATAAGATATCATAAGATATCAGTTTTTACGCAAACACGACGGAGCCCAAAAGAAGGGTGACACTTGACTCGCATCAGTAGGATTTTCCCCTATATCGAGAAGGTGTTGTACATACATTAATGGTACATGGACAAATATATTTTATTTTATTTATAAAGCAGTGCTGACTATTTCATTTTTCTAGATCTTCATCACACTACCACGTGGTAAGTGGTGATGAAAATCTAGAAGGTAAATCATACTGTCTTAGCGTAACAAAAGTCTATTCATTCTTCCTTGAAGACGCCCAAATTATATTCGGAAGGAAAGGAAGGAAGGTCTAATCATTCCACTTCCATGCTGTACGTAATACAAAAGACGAAGCAAACCGTTTGTTTTAATGCGTGGAATATCGACAACAAAGGGGTGTAAACAAAACCCGAACACTTCTTCCGTCCGAGGTTCGATCCATCGTAGCTCCGCAGCTAAATTACTTATGGATTGGGTAGCGCAATGGCTAAGCCAGCGCAATTTTTATGTCCATAGCTGCTTGTACTTGTAAGCCCATTTTATTTATATCCGTTGCTCCATGTCGTTTATATTGATCTTTTCTTCAAATTTTGATCAATGTCGATTAATTATAATTTAGGGGGTAACATTGACTACGCATTGTCGTTATAAATTAAATAAGGCTTACATGAAATGTCAAAAATTTGCAACTAAAAAATATTAATCAAACATAGCGTAGGCGATAACTACTGTAATATTTGCTAAATATTTAATTTGTTTATAAAGTACTCTAAGTTCTCAGTACAAAAATTACAAAAATATTGGTGGAGTGTACTAATGAGTACCTTTTAATATATATGATTTGTATGTACTATATATGAACATCATTATGTTAGCTAGATCTGTGAACTGGTTTGACTTTGCTTTTTCAAATTCCAATCTCTGTATATAATGTTTTTATTTATAAGTATAGAACGACGGAAATAAAAATTTAATTTAAAAAAAATTCTTAATTTTTTACCCGACTGTCAAGGAAGGGTTATGTTTTTTGCGCGTATCTTGTATATACGTTTGTAAATTTCTTTATTAAGTACCTCGTATCTTTCAAACGGCTGGATAGAAGTCGAGTTTATTTTTATAATTTATTTTATTTTTGACTTCTTTTCTCAATCTTGTTTCGGTATTTTTAGCGCATTACTTTAAAATTGTCTTTTTGCAGTCGGATTTTTGATTTTTAATTATTTATTTTATTCACACTCATTTTCTAATCCACTGCTACAAATAAAACTTTCCGTTTTATAGAAGTGAGTTTAAGCTAAAGACAATAGGTCGGGACGCGGTCACAGAACACTGCAAAATTGCAGCTGCATAGTCATATGTGCATACGTGATACGATCATACGTAGTAGAGCCATGTTGCAGCTATATTTTGTTTACATCACGAATGGGTCGGCTCAACCGGAACGATCACGCTTTCACAGAATACCAGCATAAAGTAGCAGCTCAATGCTGCTGTATTTCAATGTAGATATATCTGGAGACCCTTTTACTGGAAACGAGGCATTTCATCTTGGTCCTCAGGTATGTAGTCGACTGGTGAGGGTAGAGGTGACGACGCATCTGGATTTTGATTTTTAATCAAGGATAGATGTAAATGTCAATAAAAAAAGAATAATAACAAGAAAGAATGACAAACGAGCACACAGACTACGTGAACAGTTGATCGTCCATATTTTAACTATTAGTCCATTAACTCTCTTATGTTACAAAGACAGTGAAATCAACATCTTATAGAACGACAATCTTTTAAGTCAAGGCAATATATTTTATTCGCCTATTCTTACTTTACGAAATTCTTATATTAGAAACGCTATTATCCACTATTATTGTTTGCGTGTAGTTCGATCTAGACTAACACATCGTCAGGTTTACTAGCTATACTATTACCCGTCTATAATAATAGACCATTCCCAGCTAGGATTGCCAACACTATTATGTAGTACTGTATCCTACTTTAGGTGTCTCCACTACTCCGGACTGAATCTCATATGCGCAGAACTGGATTATAATACACGAGTATATGCGAAAGCACAGGTGCATTCTTTATTCCCTCACTCTCATAAACCAAAGCAACGGCAATCCTACACGAACGGAGAGAGATCAGGCGGAGGACTAGCGTTACTAATTTTACGTGCTTTCTTCATGAATCGGGAATCCTACTAAGGAATTCTTGACAGAAAAAGGCAGAGATATATAGGGTCGTGTCTGGGGGCAGTCATCATAGGTAACTCGTGTATAAAGACGTAGTCAAAAACGTAGGACTCTACGTTGTGTGTCACATTCAGTGTATACAAGCGGTGGAGTCAGGAACTCCGTGGCTTCTGCTGAGGATTCCTTAAGAGAATATCCCAATAATTATTACCCAATACGGGATTTGAAACCGAGACCTCATGATCAGCAGTTGCACTTAACATTAAACCAACCACCAGGTAATCAAAAAATATATAAATATATTTTTTAATATTTTCGCCATCTTAATATTTTACTAGTAATAGCGATGAAAATGGCAACCTTTATACCAGTACAAATTCATTTCTATGTAAATTCAAAAATATTTATACCGCACTTAACCGGATTAATTTAGATCTAAATAACGCCATATAAATACATTCTATCCAGGAAAAGCCGAGGCGGGTCACTAGTATTATATATTCTCGTGGTTGGAGTCACCTTTAAATATTATTTTCAATTTCTTTTGAAAATTTAATGTAGAAAATCATTATTTAGATCTCCAAATATAATGCATGTCCTATCCATACATAAAGTGACGATGCGCGAGTACAAAGAACGCCGAAAATGGATATCAAAAAGGAAATGTAATGATGAAAGCATTGTGGGCTATGAAGGTATAATTACGAACAGGAATGAAGATAACGATGCAAGCTGAATGAAATTAATTTTCTCTTATGAAATTGAAGTGACGAACGAAATCACAGTCCACATTTATACGTGATAGAGCCACGATACGGCTATACTATGGTTGTAGCACGAATGGGTTGGCTCGATCGGGGTAGGTCCACGTTCTTACAGAATACCAGCGTAAAATAGCAGCTTCATGCTGCTGTGTTTTGTATGGTGAGCGTAGAGAACTCGAGACCCTTTTTACTGAAAACAAGGCATTCCATCTTAGTCCTCAGGGATGACAACGCATCTTTATTTTGATTTTTAATTGAGGATAAACGTAGATATCTGGAGGCTAAAAACCTATTATTAGGTGAACTGTTTGCTCGTGAGTATAGAGAACCGGAGTCCCTTACTACTGGAAACGAGGCATTCCATATTAACACTCAGGGGTGGCGATGCATCTGCATTTTGATACTTAATGGAGGATAAATGTAGATTTCTATAAGCCATAGCGTCAACTTACCACGTGAATATGTGCTCGTTTCTCACCTTTATTCTATAAAAATGAAGCCACTTTTTAGAATTTTTATTTCTGACGGCTCTAGCGGTTGCAGCGCTAAGGGGCGCGGGTTCCATTCTGCACTGAACAAGTATTTGTATGACCTACAAATAATTGTTCCAGTTCTGGAAGTTTGTCCTTGTGAAAGTTATATATGTAAACTGTCCACGATACAGAATAAAATCCTAGTGTGGAAGTAAAATTAAAAAATAGAAAGAAAAAGAATATTCTGTTACTATAAATGTCGTAGCTATGCTATTATTTTATTTTTTTGAAAAATAAAAGCTTACTTTGTCTAAGGCCAACAAAGTTTTTCGTAACGGAATATCCGCGATTGGTCGTGGAGATAATGTTGTTATGATTGACGTTAGTAGAGCAAAATAAACACTTTTAAGTTATGGAAATGCAAAGGAAAATGTCAGCTGTGACAACGCCGTAAATTAAGTTGTTCGACTTTGCATCAACAAATTCCGCTGAAGCGATAATTCTTTTATATTTCCCTTCTTTTAAAAATGATAATATACGAGTATATCATATAACCGGAAGAAGACAATATACATCATATATATTGTCTTCTTCCGGTTACTGAGCACAAACCAGATTTTGTCATAAACCTGCGACACACACACACACACACACGCACACACATGTGTGTGTGTGTGTGTGTGTGTGTGTGTGTGTGTGTGCGTGCGTGCGTGTGTGTGTGTGTATATATATATATATATATATATATATATATATATATATATATATATATATATATATATATATAGGTGGAGACAAGCACAGTGGCAAAATAGTAGGTTAAGTAGATAAGTTAGGTATTTAGACAAGTGTTGTAAATTATTAGGTATTGGTGGTACGATTGCTAGCTGCGGGTCGCGCGGATTCGGCGTCCACGAGAATATTGACCCTATTGTCAGCTGATTTTATTTTAAGTTTCACTGCTGGTTTTATGTTTAAGTATTTTTATGATTTTTTTATGAAATTATCGTTTAATTTAGCTGTACTAAAATGATGGAGCGTGAATAAAGCTAATAAAACGTTGTGAAAAGATGATTTTTTTTTCCTCGGGATCGATTTTCTTTCTGACCCATCATCAAAGGTATCGTTAGTACTAATATCTGTCTTCGTTTTCGGGAGCGTTTCACAAACACCCGGTATATATATATAATTGTTATTGACGGCACAGAGGCGCAGTGGCTTAGCATTAAGTTGCGGCGCTGAGAGCTGCGGGTTCGAATCCCGCACAGAATAAGTTTTTGTATGGAATACGTCTGAGTAGGTCTATCATCTTAACTATTTCTGCCACCTAATAGCAGTGTTTGCTACTGTGCTCCGTCGTAAAGGGTAAAGGGAGCCAGTCAGAAGTGACAATGCATCTGTAGCCGTGTATAAAGTTGGCTACAGGTGTCTATAGACTGCAGTATTTAGCTACTTAGTAACTTCGTTTGTCTCTTCAGTTTAATGAAAGAAATATTATTACCTAGATATAAAATATATAATACATAATCACGCTTGTTACCCGGAGGGATAGACAGAGACGGACTTCCGTTTGGCGCAATCACGACACACCTCTTTCGCTTCTTTCACATCCATATATCCTATATACACATTGGTTAAGGGTATATACAAATACATATTGGTTAAGGGTACTTTAAATTTGATCCATCTTTTTTTCAGTTTTTTTTTGTTAAAAAACAAGCAATAACACAACCTCAAGGTAACAACAAGTAAATGTCGTTTAGATAGCTACATAAAAAATTCTTCTTCTCTTTTTTCACTCTTAGGGGCGACATGTTTTCTTCAAATTTAAATGGGATAATTTTTAAGAAAAAAATCAATAAAATTTATTCAAAATTGCTAAAGTTATTATGTAACATACTTCTAAAGTTTTTTCGAATTGAGCAACAACATATAACATGTTCTAGTAATATAAATTCGTACCAGCAATTTCTGTTGAGCTTAGTGACTCTTAACGATTGACATTAAAATCTGGTCTGGATAAATTATTGTTTCTTCACACAGATTAATAAGAAAAACAATATTATTATATAGAGATATTTTAGCACACAGTCACATTGATTTCAATAAAAAGACTGATTAGTGACGTACATTTGTTCATAAAAACTGATGAAAACCGATTTATGAGATAGCAGATTATTCACTGATAATTTTTATAAAATACCGGCAATTCACTAGGGTAAGCTATGGCAACGTTGTAAAAAAAAACTACTTGAAAGCTTTACAATTCCACCAATATTTCAGCCATCAATATAGTAAAAGTATCGGAAACCAGTCACAGAAATAACTATGTTCTGGATAACTTAACGAACATTGTGGGTACTTTTGGGGATTAAATGATCATATTATTCCTTTAATTAAGCCAGCATTTAAATGGCTACGCATTTCTGCGACATAAGTACTCTTATAAAGCCTAGCCCACGACATTCGATATTTTAGATAAATTAATTCTAGGAGTACTACAAAAATACAACTGGCTGTTACATAAACTTACCACCAGGTCACCACAGATCATCCGGCCGGGGACACTTAGTGCTGCACATACTACGCCGGAGTGGTTCGCTAGTAAAATATCAATAACCTATCATCATCATCATTTTAGCCTATCGAATTCCTCTGATGAACATAGGCCTCCCTCATAGATTGCTTCATAGGTTGGATATTTACTATAATTTACACGATTGGCTGGCAGCTTAGCAACCGAATTTTTTATTTTATATAAAGATTTGCTATAAAGAAGATGCTGCTGCCACCTCTTGTTTCACTTCCCTCTATCACCTCTTACGGAATGAAATGGGGTATAATTAATAATAATAATAAATGATTCTCCTACGCTCTCATAAACAATAAAAAATACCATGAACTTATGAACAAAATATGGCACACAGACTACCTACTAAATTTATTATAAACTTTATAGATTATTATTTTCTATGAAACCCTTGAAATTTATTGAAAGGAACCAATTGATAGATCTCGTAGTCCCCCAGATCAGATTTCATGGAATAAAACTGAATTAGTAATTGAGATCTCTCTTCACTAGTAAGTAGAGAGCTCGAAAAATGCAGTTCATAAATCAAGATCGGCTTCAGATAAATATCCTCGCATTTCTGAATAAAACTTTTTTTTAATCCAATTTTTAGAAATTGAACAAAAATAAATAGAGAAATAATTTTGATCGATGTGCTGCTGAAATTTTGAAATTTACAAGAAAGTGATGGATTTTCATGTCATCAATATTTACGACTTTCTGCATTGACGTGACATAATGATTAATGGACACGACATTATTTTAAATTTAGGGAACATCAAAGAAAGATAAATAACGAAGAGGGACTTTATGAGAAAATATACCTGTCATAAATAATTGCAATGTTGTTACGACTATACAGAGCCTTAGTTTTGTAAGAGTAATTTTAATCGGCAATTATTATTATTTTATATTTATTTTAAATCAAGCTGCCCTAAGCTGCCGGATCGGAGGAATGAGAACGGTTTTAGTTAATATATGTTTTGAATATTTCACAACTTAATTAACATAAACATAACATAAACACTCACGCCTGTCACCCAGAGGGGTAGGCAGAGATTATGGACTTCCATTTGGCACGATCCTGACACACCTCTCTCGCCTCCTCCACATCCATATACCTACGCATACACGCTCGTCGGTTAAGGGTACTCTTAATTTGGCCCATTTTCAGTATATCGCCAATTTAGTCGATAAAATTTCACCTAGGGCGTCCCTTCCTGACTCTGCCGTTCATCTCTGCAACATAAATTTGCTTTGTCACTTTTTCCTCATTCATTCTTTCTACATGACCAAACCACCGAAGCATTCCTTTCTTAATCCTGGTCACAACATCATCTTGCAAACCACACTCTTCTCTTATCACACAATTTCTCACTCTGTCATTCAGATTCAGCCCTAACATACTCCTTAATGACCGCATTTCTACAGCATTTATTTTACTCTCGTGCTTCTTCTGCCACACCCAACTTTCACTACCATACATTAAAGTAGGGACTAACACAGCATTGTGAATTGCCATACGTGCCTTTTTGGACACATTCTGACTTTCCACAATAGAGTGTAGAGCCCCATTTACTTTATTTCCTGCGTTCACTCGTCGTTCTACATCCTTATCATACCCACCATCCCTGCTAAATACACATCCCAAATACACAAACTCATCTACTTGCTCGACTAATTCCCCTTCTATTCATATTTCACATATTGTTTTACTTTCTTCTCTTTCAAAGACCATAACTTTCGTCTTACTTATGTTCATTCACCCCTTTTAATGAAATGTTCATTAATGTAACCATCATTTGCAACTCGGCCACCGACGACGCGAGTATGACTTGATCATCGGCGTACAAAAGGTATTTGACGGTTAACTCACCCATTCTTAACCCACATGCTTCAACTTTCAGATTTTCCAAACAACTGTCCATAAATAGGTTGAACAGCTACGGGGAAGCCACACAGCCCTGTCTGACCCCTTTATGGATGCCAAACCAGTCCGAATAGGCTCCGTTGATCCTGACACAAGCACTGGAGTCCCTATACAGAGACTTCAATGCCTGTATCAACCCAGCACTCAACCCAAATGAGTTCAGTGTTTGCCATAATACATCCCTGTCCACTCTATCATAAGCCTTTTCCAAGTCCACGAACGCACAAAAAAAACCTTTTGGTTTTTGGCCATAAACTTCTCCGCGATCATGCGCATGGAATAGACCTGATCCGTACATCCCATTCTCCTTCTAAATCCCGCTTGTCCCAAATTTTTCCATCAGTATCTTTCATAACTCTTTCAATTAGTACCTTAGCATACAGTTTTCCCACAATGCTAAGAAGACTGATACCACGGTAGTTTTTACAGTCCTGCTGCGATCCTTTTCCTTTATATAGTGGGACTATCACGGCTTTGCACCAGTCTTCCGGTACCCGCTTAAGTTCCCAACACAAATTAAACAAAGTGTACAGCAGGTCTGCCACTTCCTCTCCAGCCCTTAGCATTTCGAGTCATACTCTATCATATCCGTGCTTTACTTGCTTTCACATACTTTTCATTGCTTATTATTTCATCTATACTTATCTCTCTATCTCTTTCCTCTTCTTTCGAAATTTCTATTTCATTTAATTCAAAATTCTCATCACTCATAAACACGCTTTCAAAGTATTCCTTCCATCTCCTTAAACTCGACACTTCGTCATTCAGAATACAGCCATTCTGGTCTTGTATAGCATCCATTCTAGGCTGTTTTGAATGTCCCTTGGCAGTTCTTACGAGTTTCCAGAACATTTTAATATTTGCCAAGTTATCCGATATTCTTCTATCATTCTTCTCCGTTCATTTTGCTTTTTCCTTTCAACTACTTTTACTCTCTTATTTAGATGTCTAAAGACTTTTCTTTCAATATCATCATTCATACCGCTAGAATAACTAGCCTTGGTTGCTAGTAAATCCAGCCATGCTCTCTTTGCTTCTACTTCAATCCATACCTCATCATCCCACCAAAGTGTTATTTTTTCTTCGTCTCTCTTACTTACACCACATACTTCGGTAGCTGCATCCACCAAACCTTTCTTGATATTATACACACAGTCTTCAAGTCTAAATCATTCATACACAATTCATCCATACCACTTATATTTTCTTTCAGTCTACATTTGAAGTTTTTGCACCTTCATCTTGTAACCTCTCTGTTCTTATACGCTGTAACGCAGTGGGACACAGATGTCCGATGCCGCCAACGTCTGAATAGACCATTAATTCGGCATAAGACCATTAATGATCCGTCCTCATGTTGGACCCCGGTAAACCCTTGTATCTACAACTGCGCTCCTTCTTTCATCCACAATTATGAAATCTATCATGCTTCTATCATCACCTCTTTCCCATGTATACATGTGAATCTTCTTATGACGAAAGAAAGTGTTCGTCAAAAAATTTTTCCACACATACGGTGAGGAGGCTTTCACCATTCTCATTTATACTTTCATCACCAAACGTTCCCAATATCCTTTCATAACGAAGCCTCTTCACGCCAACCTTCCATTAAAATCTCTAATATAACAATATTTTCATTACCTTGCATTTCATTAGCACCATCCTTACCATCTCCCAAAACTGCTCTCGGATATAAGTGGGCTTAGACATGTTCTGGTGTAGACCCCTAGAACAAACAACTTCTTTCCACTTTCATTCGTATCCATAGCAGTCTCGCTTACATTCATACTTTCACACACTGACCCATTCTTTCTGAAAGGATGATACTGACCTCGGCATGCCTGCTCGGTCTCGTTCTACCCCAGACCAGTACGCGGTATACATGCATGTGTAGTGGCATCCTTTCCTTCCGTTTCGTCTCATTTACATACACACATCTATTCCTCTATCATACATCATATCGCATACTTCATCCATCTTATCATTCATTGCTCCACATACATTCAGCGTAGCCAGACGGGCTTCCGCAATCCACTTTTCGCCCCTCCAGGAGACAGTATACGACGGGTGGCGAACCTCGTCGCCGGTTTTCCTCCCGGAGATTCTTCACCCCCCCATTAAAGGGCGCTCGGAACTCAGGGCCATTTCTTTTAATATGTGCCTCATGGTGCGAAAGTAGGGGGTGGTATTTTCTACCCATTTTTAATAGAACTTTTCTGTATAATTTTTTACATGTTTCGAGTAATTGCAAAAAAACACTTTTGTCAATTCTTTTTCAACCTTTGCCGGGGGTTGCAGACACGAAAAACTTTACACATTGTTTTTGTATCATAAAAATTACATTATATCAAAAATGCAAAGTTGAGTGCCAAAATTTTGATTTATGACCTTATTTGACTGGACTATAATTATTCCGTGCGGGAATCGCACCTACGACCCGCAGCGCCGCACGCAATCGCTAACAAATTACGCTACCCAGGTATCATTAAAAATGTTTTAGGAAGGAATTAATCAATTAAAAATCAAAAAGCAAAAGAAACAGACTGTTCCGTGGCGCTGTAGCTTAGCAATGAGTTGCAGCGTTGGGAGCCGCGGGTTCGAATCCCGCACGGAACAAGTATTTGTATGGCCTACAAATAATTGTTCCGGGTCTGGATGTTTATTCTTGTAAAATGTATGTTTGTAAACTGTCTCCACGATACAGGAAAAAATCCTAGTGTAAAGTTTAAAAAAAATAACGAGTCCTGTTATCGAATACAAAACTTGAAATTTTTAACTTAGTGTGATTAAATATTTACAATGGCTAATCTAAGGCAAATCCTCTTGGGAATGGAAAAGGCCCTTAAATGTGGTACAGCCAAGTTGCGGCTATATCACTATTGCAACGAAAATAGACCGGCTGGACCGGGGAAGGACCACGCTCATACAGAATACATAAGTTTTTAGTCATCAGGCACGAAAACGCGTCTTTGTTTTAGTCTTAATCGAGAATAAATGTAGGTGTCTATGGATCACAATATCATCTTAGTAGCAAACAGCCTGATGATGAACTTTGCGCTCGCTTGTCATACTTATTCCATTAAAAACCACCAACCAACTTCATGCCAAGGGTATCACAGGACATTGAACACCTCAGTCGACCCGTGACCAATTAAAGTCACTTGAAATATCGCAGTACACTCCGTAAAAATTATTTCAATCCATATGCCTTTGTAACTTAATCTCCAATATACACCATAATAACCCCGAAGCAAACTTTGGTTCTTATCTGCAGTAATAATTACGATCAAGAATCAAATAAAATAAAAGCAAGACGAATGCACTACTAAAATATTTTAACGCTAAATCAACTCCTTAGAACTCTTGTTTACAGGAACTTTTTATGATTGCGACATTACTCCTAGTGCTTGAATCGGACAAGTATTATTTCATGCAGATTATTATTAAGTTTTTTTTAAATAAATATTTCTAAAACTTGTTCTTCTTCATAAGCAAAAATGAAGATTGTAAGTGGATACTGTGGCCCATAAACATGTACATTTATCCTCGATTAACACTCAAAATGCAGATGCGTTGCCAGCCCTGAGAAATAAGATGGAATGCCTCGTATCCAGTAAAAATCGTCTCCGGTTCTTTATACTCACCATTCAAAATACAGCAGCATTAAGCTGCTACTTTACGCTAGTATTCTGTGAGAGCGTGGTCCTTCCCCGGTCAGGCCAACATATTCTAGCTGCAACCATAATACAGCTGCAGCATGACTCTACCGGTAAAGTTTACGTACATATACTCGTATAAACAGAAGAAACAAACACATGTTGTGTACAAGTGTTGAGGTATAAGTGATGAGAAGATTTGTCGTAATCTCCCCGAACGCGGTCTAGCCGAGTAGAATCCGTCTATTCACCTCTCGGTTGAAGTTGGACTTAACTAGTCTTACAACTTGTTCTAGTATACTCGACACCAACTTCGAGGCTAGTGCTCCCAACAAGCTACCGGTATAGGTGTGACGTGGACGTTATACATAACTTTTGTTATATTCATGGTCATTTTAGTAATGTCTATCGAGATCATTGAGCGTAGTGATGACGACCAATGACCTCAAGCCGTGAGCCAAGAGCCGTGGTAGCTCAGTGGGTAAGCGCTCTTTGTAAATTTCACAGTACGCGAGCAACCTGAATTCGATCCCCGCCTGTACCACTGAAATTGTTAATTGCAATTTTAAGTGCTGATTTACCACGTGCTCAGCGGTGAAGGAAAACATCATGAGGAATTTTCCATGTCTGAGAAATAAAAAAATATTTCGAAGACATATGAAGTTCGCCAACACTTCTTTGCCCTAAAAAAACCTCTCAGAAGTTAGAGAAGGCCTATGCCCAGCATTGGGACGTATATAGGCTGTAACTTTAACTTTTAACTTTATTGAGGTCATCACTACACTCAGTAGTGCTGAGATCTTTCAGCGATTCTGCCATAAAGAGTATCGCGACAAATCGAAGGTGAGTGATTTACAAGGCATTGATGTTGAAACAGGACCCTTTTCAATGCAGAAGCTTGAAAACGTCTTTCAATGTAGCGGCGTTGAGTTTCGGAGGTATAACGGAGAACCAAAGTAGTCCCACTGCACAAAATCTTCAGCCTTTCGACATACTGAAAGTCAACGAAGCACCTCCCAAATAACGACGAACCAAATTCTTTTTCGCAGTCAAAATACGCAAGACAAAGTGGTAAATTGTACTCTTCAGTCTTCCGTTTAATTTCGAAGGGTATGTTTGTATTCTACGGTATTAAAGTCTTTTCGAAACCGGATTTTTCAGGAGGCTGGAAGTCGTATAGTCTGCGTACGGGAAGATTCGTAGTGACTTGAAAACGGCAAATAGATGTGGCTCAGAAGGACAATGGGCATGATTTGCCGTTGAATTCTTCAATAGAGCGTTGCCGTTCTCTTTGAGATCGAGACCTATACCCATAAATTCCTACGTATGCCTACAATGAGTTTCCCTACAAGTGTATTGAAAGTGTAGTGAAGATTACAAAACTTATTAATACAAAATAATAACTTATTCCTATCAAAATAAATATTATGGTGACAAAATATCTATCAATTCCAATATCCAAGTATAATAAAAAATAAATATTGTACGAAAGTAAAAAAAAAATAACTTATACGTTTTCTTCGTTTAATTAAGACATTAACGAAAGTATTTTTATCATCTGTTCTCTTCAAAATAATGATGAAGGAATTTACTATCTTCATAGTACAAAAATATTATTAAATTCAATAAGCAATTCCAGTTAGATGAGGTTTCTTTGTTCGATGGTAAATTCGCTTTTTCTACTTACGAGCACCCGACATAGCGGCAATGTCTTTGATGTATGTGAACCCTCACAAAAATGGATATTGTAGAATGAGCGATAAACACAGTTATTTACTACTGACTGCGTTTTTCCGTTCTAAACTGATCGTAAATTCACTTCGAACTGTTACGATGGCTCGTCTTGGGTCCTTTTTTTAAATGACACTTTTACTGCTGAAACTAATTAAATTTAATTACTAATCGGAATTTTATAAGTACTAAGAAAGTGGTTTATCGAGCATAGGTTAGAGTTTGGCTGGAAAAATCATCTTAATATACTGTACATAATGCAAATTACTAATCACATTATTATATATTATATATATTACTTACTAATACATCTGTTCATAACAGAACGATGACGAGAGAGAGTGGCTTTAGGTTTACTATCGGCTTGACAAGTTACCTCTCTTTTACTTTTTACAATTTACTGTCATTAAATCGGTATTTTATTTTCAACCGGTGACCACGGCTCCGTGGCGCAGTACACGGAACAAAATTTATATGGTCTACAATTGTTCCGGGTCTGGATTATTGTCCTTGTGCAAATATAAATCCGCCCCCACGGTATAGAGAAAATCCTATAGTGTGGAGTTTTTAAAAACCGCACTAAAACGTCGAGAAAAGCACAAGGATGCACTAATGAATAAAACTGATTATATTAAGTTTGCAATATGATAATATAAAACTGAAATCGTGCCGACCTTTGTTGCCGCCGGTAGTCTGGAATGTCAGATGAAAATTAACTTTAAATAAGAAGTAAAGCCGACTCAAAGAAATAAAACAATGTATCACGTTCTGAAGTCATTGCTAAGAAAATGTAATAATGTCGTCCAGACGCCGGCCAGTCGTAACGGAGACGCTGGTCTCCGTTACGACTGGCCGCCGTATAGTCTATCCATATGTACAGGACAGAGTTATAGTGCTCGAGTGTATGCACAAGCAGGAGCACTATTTCATTATTTACAATATTTACTCTCTATTCTCTCCCTCACATATGTTGAAGGCACGGTAATCCGACATGACCGTAGATATATTAGGAGCAGGGAAACGGCTTTACGTGTTTTCCGAGGCACTGGAGTGAACACCGCTAACTTCTTGACTCAAATAGAGAACAGAAAACAAGAAAGAGAACACGAAAGACACTTAAATTTTATTTATATGTACAGACAATAATAGTTGTGGCATCTGTTAGTAATCGTGTAACTACTAACGGCCTGTAATGATTTAACTACGTCATATATTCAAGCAATATATCTTGTTTGTCGAGATGATGGTTTACAGGATGGGATCTGATAGGTAGCGCTGTATCCAAATTATTTAAAAAAAAACTATTTATGAATGAAATTTTCTTACCCACAATATACATATTATGTTGGTTTAGTGCCAAATAGGAAATCACGAAATATGCACCCGATAGGTGTGGTTGAGTTATTGATAAATTTTTAATTTACACTACAATAAGTCCGGAGTGAATTTGGAATGAAAATCATCGCGCTGTAATGAATGAATGAATGAATAAAGGCATAAATATATCTGCGTATATATATATCTGCGTAGTGATATACCTTATAAAATATTAACACGTTCTTTTCTATATTCCGGTTCAATGGAATACATTTTTTGTTAAAGCACAAGAGTGTTAAAGTTTTTCTTGGAGTTGTCTACTGTCCACCTCAAGTGGACTACTTCTCCGATTTGGAAGAAAATTTGTTGCCTTTCAGCTCTGCCTACACACATCACATTATGATGGGAGACTTTAACACTGACCTATTAGGGGTTTCTCTCAAATCTTGCAAACTGAGGTCGATCATGATGTCGCATAATTTCACTATTTTGCCTCTAAATGCAACACATCACAACTTCTACTCTGCTGACACCTGGATCGACCTTATAGCCGTCTCCTCCGTTGAACACGTTGTCAATTATAGACGATTCCTGCTTCTGGATTTTCACGGCATGACATGCTTTTCCTGTCATATAAATTAAAGTCTCCCAAGCCTTTATCCGTATCTATCGCTATTCGAAGTCTTGCTAGACGAGATATAGACAAGCCAAGGTGATGCGGATGCTATTAACTGGTCATCTGTATATACTGCTTCCACAGTTGATGAAAAAGTCGACTCTTTAACAGCAACATATTAGACTGTATAATGAACATGCCCCTAAGCGTGTCGTTCGACTTAAGCGTCCTCCTGTTCCATGGATCACGACTGGGGTAAGAATGGCTATGGCAAAACGCGACAGAACGTTTCGTTTTTAAGAAGAATCGCACTGATATAAAGTGGCAGGCATAAAACTGCGAGAAATCGATGTAATCAGATGGTGAGAGCTGCTAAACGTCGATATATCCACTAACAAGTACTTTTAATTCATCTTCGGCTGATATATGGAAGTCAAAACGCTTGGATATATATCTTGAAAATAAAATAAAGCAATGCACGAAACCGAGTAGTGAAAAACGAAAACACTGAACCCGCCTAAAATGACTGGATCAACAGTGATATAATCACTGGGATTGCCCAAAGGAACTACCTATGGTTGCAACAAAAAATCAGGATGACAAGAGACTAGAACAAGAATACAAGCAAAAAAGAGACACATAGCTAAACTGATAAAATACAGAAAATTCTACTACTATAAACTATTTACAAAATATACTAATCCTAAAAAGATGTGGGCTCTTATAAATAACTCATAAATAACAAATAAAAACAAAGTGCTCCTCCCAAAGCTCTTAATAGACTCTGAACTAATTAGCGACACAGATGAAGTTTGTGATATTTTTAACAAATATTTTTCTACTATAGGTTCTCTATTAGCAAACAAAATACCTAACAAATATCACGATACACCTTGAATCCTGATTTCATACAACAAAAATAAACGATCATAAACTGTCTGCCTTTACCCCATGTAATGCAGATGAAATAAATAAAATTATTCACAACCTAAATCCCAATACTAGTAGTGGAATAGACAAAATCAGCACAAAAGTCCCAAAATGTTTACAAGATCTAATCTCTGAAGGCCTGGCACATTCAATAAACAAACTTATGACTGATTATGAATTTCCCGATACTTGAAGGTTGCAAAGTAACACCAATTTACAAATCGGGGCCCACAACTGACCCAGGAAACTATCGTCCTATTTCTGTACTACCAATATTGTCGAAAATCCTAGAAAAGTAATACATAACCGATTATCAAGTTACCTGGATTCATTTAACTTTATATCTCCACGTCAGTACGGTATTCGGTCAAAAGCAATACAACTGCGGCAATAGTAGATTTAACAACAAAAATAAAGAAAACCTGGATAAGAAAAGGATTGTTCTAGGCATTTACATCGACTCGAAAAAGCCTTTGATACCGTAATCAGTTACTTTAAAAAAAGTTAGAGCACATTGGTATCAAAGGTAGTGCCCTTAAATGTTTGAGTCGTACCTAACAAATAATAGATTACAGATAGTCAAAATAGATAATAGCCAAAGCAATACCCAACCCATTACATATGGTGTCCCACAAGGGTCCATATTGGGGCCGCTTCTTTTCCTTATCTATGTTAACAATATAACGGATTTAAGACTACACGGCCATTTAACTTTGTACGCGGACGATACATGCCTATTCTATTTCGGTACTAATATGGACGAAATCATCTCAAAAGCTCAAGAAGACCTTAACATATTGTTTGAAGTTTCAGTCCAACCTGTTAACAATCAACATCTCAAAACATGCTATATTATCTAAGTCGAAAAATAAAATAATTCCCCTGCATGCTCCTTTAACAATTGACAACATCCCACTGAACAAAAACTTGTGAAAATATCTTGGTCTGAGAATGGATAGTAATTTAACATGGAACAAACAGATAGAATATATAAAAAGCAAATTATCGTCGCTAATTTCACTCTGTAACATAAATCAATGTATACCTAGGAAACTACGTTTCAATATTTACAATTCACTTATCAAATCTCATATATTATATTTAATAGAAATATGGGGCAGTGCCGCCAAAACGAAATTGCAGGAACTACAAAGAGCTCAAAATAAAGCAATAAAAATACTTTTCTCCTACCACTTTTAACATCGACTCGTAAATTTTTGACGACACAAAATAATGAACATTCGACAACTTTATATATATAGTACTTACATTCTAATTAGGAAGATCATGAGTAAAACATCAAACTAGTTTGTCCTTTACCAAAAAGTCTCAAATATCCAAACGCAGTCTTCGTCGACCTAAGCTTGCTCATATTGCCAAAGACACGTACCAAATTAGGGAAAAAATATTACCTTTGAGGAACACACTTTTATAACAGCCTACCTTCTCATATTAAAAATATAGATTCCTTTAACAGTTCAAGTCTCAATTGCACAACTACATTCTTGAAAGCTACTGACTTGCAATTTCGGAGAGTGTCACGATGGAACTGTGAATACAGTGACCGTTATCTAGATTAAGTTTATATTATTGTTCTCATGTAAGTGGATTATGTAATCTTTTGTGAGAATAAATTCTTTAAACTAAACCTATATGGTAAATCGCAATTTGACTATAATAGCATCACCTTTTCTCCGACGATTTTAATCGTCATTTTCTATCTTCTCAAATAGTTTCTGATAATTCTAGAGCTAATGCTATCTCATTTATATCTTCCATGCCTCCTTATTCTCACGAAACTTTCACTTTTCTCCTGTAGACGAAGGCGAGATACACTTTTCTTCTATTAAATCGAAGCCATTGGTTGTGATTTGAGTAGGGTAATGGTTATGCACGTGTTGGATGCTGTTTTACCAGTGATAACTCATATCATTAACTTTTCGCTGACGAATGGTGCTTTCCCAACTCTCTGGCGTAAAGCCTTTATTATTCCATTCCTAAATCCACTGATTGCAGCGCTATATCCAATTTCAGACCAATTTCTATCCTGCCTTTTCTCTCTAAGGTTCTGAAAGCTGTTGCTCATAAACAGATTTCTTCTTTGTTTTCTCAAATAATATTCTTTCCCTTATCAGTCGGGTTTCCGCCCTGGTCATTCTACAACTACTGCTCTTCTCAAGGTGACGGAAGATATCCGAGAGGAATGGAAAAATCAAAACTGACCGTCCTCATCTTAATTGATTTTCTAACGCATTTAATTCTGCTGATCATGATATCTTGTTAGCTCTTCTTTCTCATTTGAATATCTCGTCTTCTGCTGAGGAATGATTCTCATCATATCTTCGAGGGCGCCAACAGGCCGTGCACTGGACATATATTATCTGACTGGTGTAATGTGTCTACTGGCGTCCTCAAGGCGGTATAGTCCCTCTTCTGTTTTCAATTTTATCAATCTCATCACATTAAATCTCAAGTGCTCTTACCATCTGTATGCCGATGAAATAAAAAGTATGTGTTTTCTCTCGATAACCTTTAATTTACAAAATGGCGCTGGTGGAAAAAATAAGAAGAATAATTTTTATACTTACGCGAACACTACATTGAATAAAACTAAAATAGTTTTATTCAATATATAACGTTCGCGTAAATACATATAAGATAAGCGCGATAAAATCCGTAAAATTAGGTTTATTAAAAATGAGGGTTAATATACATATTACTAGGTTATACCCAATTTTTAGACAATTCCACGCCTCATAAAGTAGGTGTTATTAGGTAGTGCTTTAATCTTGACACGTCAAGTTCAAGCAATTTTGTGTTCTTATAAAGCCTCTATCATAACCATATTGCACTTATACGATAATATGAGTAGCCGTATATCAAGAACACTCTAATTAATCCATCTTATAATTTCTAAAAAACGGTTTGTAAAAGATTTTACGTGGTAGTCCGGATGTTGATTTTGTATGTGGTCACGATAACACGGGGTTTTTTTTTTAATTAGCTTCAGAATTACATCAACTGGTTACCTATTTCATGTCAATAGCCTAGTACGCGTAGTTTGTTAACAAAATGATTTTCAACTTTTAAAAGTTTTATTGCTATTAAAAATTTAACCCACTATAACCTAGCGGTGCCGTTTGGCTTTCAATTCTAGCCCTTCATATTTTTGCGCCTTACGCGCGCCTCAAACTGTGAATCCAGGTGATTGGCTGTCGATGTGATGCTAGAGCAAAATAGCTAACAGGTTTAAAACTTTATTTCAATTGATGCAATTGTTGAGACCGGCACGCCCGCGAAAAATCAGTGTTGTGAAATTATTGGCAAAAATAGATTTTTACCTTTCAAGTAAGTATGTTATAATTTATTTATTTTGTGTAATATATCATTGAAATGCGTTTTGTTTTATTCTTATATATTTGTTTGACTAGAGTTTAATGTAATACATTTTATTCAGTTTTGTTTGCGTATTTCGTTTATCATACGTCAAAAGTTACGGGTGCCGCATGGCACCTCTAGGCCGTTATGATGTCTTTTCAAATTATAAGTGGCAATATTTATTTTTTGATTTTCCGTGTGTAATAGTACTTATTTGTCTTGATAGGGGTTGTTCACTACATGAGACACTAGCCGTACTAGAAAATGATGAGGCGCTTGAACCCCTGTTGCTTTATATTGAACCTCCAAAACCAGTAATTAACAAGATTTAAGAAGAACTGAAGAAGGGGTGGTCTAATAAATAACCTCACAAGTCGTCAATTCAATGCTGGGTGCGAAGTGGTGTTCGCGTCTACGTCATTGTCACCACGTCGGACACGCTCCACTAGTCGCGAAAACACACGGGCGGTACCAGATGTACAACCTGTAGACGAGCCATATCGTACGCCGTCTGGTAATTTGCGTTCTTCACGAGACCACTCTTCTTTACGCCGCGGAAGGGGTAGTCGAAGTCGTGGAGAAGGTCCCAAAGACAAAATTGCTCTAATCAATTTGACAGTTCTTCAAGTGATTCAGACAATTCCGAAGCAGACGAATCGCTATCGAAAAATAAAAAAGACATCAATGCATTTTGCAAGCATTCTGCATCACAAAGATGGATTAATGAAGTATTAGTTCGGGAGTTGCCCGTGTTTCCTGAAGGAAATTTTAGTTCAGTTCGAGGAAAATCACCAACGGAAATCCTGGACTTATTGTTGGGAGAAAGTGCTTACAACCTTTTGGTAGATCAATCGCAAAAATATGCAGCCTTTTTGAATTACACCGACCTATAACATTGGTTCCTAGCGAATCACGTCGCAAATGTGCTTTAGAGACATGACATTGAAGAGTCAGACAAGACTGCAATGCATCAAATGTGACGTAGGACTCTGTGCATCCTGCAATTACCAGTTTCACTTTCGTATGTAAACTACAAAACTTGGGGTACTATTATTACATTATTTGATAAAATAAATACTCTTTTTTATTTATTCACTCCTACATTACTTTAAATCTACTTAATTTTATCAATAGACGGTAAAATTTGTTAGCTAATGATAAGTTAATACAATTGAATGATGTAAAGCCTACGAATGTGCCTAGTGGTGCCGTACGGCACCCATTGTTTTTTCCAAAACTGATAAATCACTTCAAATTTTAATGCTCAAAAATAAATTAAGGGACCTTTAATAACAACATATCAAAAATTATCCAATTCTAAGCCCTTGAAATAGTTCAGGTCATAATGGGTTAAAGGCCCTTTTATATTTTTTAGCCCTTGATAGACAAATGACAAATGTACCATACAGCCTATATTTATTTTATACTTTGTGTAATCGATTTATTTTGGCAAACATTATTAATTATTCCCCAGTAGGTGATACTACCTGCTAAAATAATGGAGCGCTAAATTTAAAACACGTTAATAATATATTTTAAAAGTCAGGAATACAATTTATTATTTTCATTGAATTAAAATGAAACGCTCACGAGGCCTGAACTTTTGGATTTTCCAAACTATTAAAATAATATATAAAATAGCCGAAAAACTAACCATGCAGCGTTTTTTCTTCCAACTTGTGTACGTGTCAGTTCAAGGGTGTGCGAGAGGCACTATAAAGTTGACATATTTTTTATTCATAACCGATTGAAAAGAAAAAAGAAATATGCTAGCTATAACTTACGTTGATAAAACCTAAAAACCTGATCATGAGTGCTGTACAGCGCCCGAAACGTTGTGAATTAAAATAGTAAAAAAATAAACGCGATTAAATCCGTAAGTTTATTCCAAACATTGTTTTAATTAAAATTATTAACAGTAATTTAACTAAGTGCATGCAAATTATGTGGAATATTTTAATAGCTAATGTGTTCTCATTGCCTCGCAGCGATGGCTAGAACAAAGGAGACCTGTGCAGCAGACCTGTGTGAAGGTTCACGATATAATACAGAATTTGCATATTGTATTAACGATAATTTATGTCATCTAATTTTTGTTATGTAAGTATAATTTAAATATAAAATGATGGTAATTAAAGTAACCGTAGCTTAATTTTTGAGGGTATGTACTGTAAAATTTTTGCCTTAAAGGTTTACTTAAAGGTTCAAAATCGCCTTTTAATGAACATCCCGGGACGGATTAAACGTTGTAAAAGCTCCTAGGCGATGCGAGTGTCGGACACCACTCTCTTTTTCCAAATTTCTTTACCACGTAAAAATGCTTTTTTTCTGAGGCTGCGCGGCCATTAAGCGACACAGGCCCACTAGGCTAGGTTAATCCGGCCTTGCTACCATCGTGAACCACTCCTATAGCTCAATCATTTAAATGTTTAAAGTTTCATTTCTAGTAATTAATGTGAATATTTGTAGGGTTGACAGTTGACAGGTTTTCGGGTATTTTTTTTAATGAAAAATGCATCAAATTCGTATCTCAAAATTTTGAATGTTCTGTACTCTAAAACTGAACAAAATGTCTTTACTGTAAATCCATCCATCTCAGTCCTCAGGCTATAGTCTCACCTGGTAGTAAGTGGTGATAAAGCTGAGTGAGATGGTAACGCACACCGTCTTAGCACCTGAAAGCCTTGTCTAAATGTGCGTCACATTGTAAAAGAAAGACAGATGCTGGAAAATTGGAAAATATTTCAAGTTTAATATAACATATTATACTGTCACCCAACTTACAAACGTGTGGTTAGAAATTTGAATTTCGACTGTTGCTTCTCATAATTATGACAATCGTATGATTCAAACATTATTATTCATACAATAATCATACAAATAAAAAATACTTACTCCTGCGATAATTTTTTAAATTAAAAAGTTCAATTCTTCCAATATTATATTTTATATCATTCTAACATACGCAGCGTGAGGGTGGCTCAAGGGCCACCTCAGCCGCCACTTAACATAGTGTCACTGATATTGTCAGATTGATGTAATGTTTTATTCGACGCAAACAGCCTAATCATACGAGTAAGTAATAGAGTACAAGTGTACCGCGCTACATAGCCCGATTTCCAACAATGCACAACGTATTTGCAATTTGATACTTAAGAGGATATATGTTTTACTCGTAGGCAATATTAGACAGACACTGCCAGTTATTTAGAGAGGAACACCACTAATAAACGCATGTCTAAGGCATCACCACTGTAATCCAACTATTTCGACTACTTCATTGGTATAGTGGTCTTAAACGCGTTTACTGATAATCAGGTCCCAGGTTTGAATCTTAGATCGGGCCAGATTCTGGTATTGGATTGTACTGTTAAGAAATTCTCTGTAGCCCGGAAAGATGCGAAACGTCTGAGTTAAGGAAAATTTATCTACAAAGTGAGAGGCCCTCATCCTGCAGTGGACTTTGCAAGGCTAATAAAACAGAAAAAGAAACAATTAAATACAATGATGTGGAACCTTTGAGAAATTCAGTAGAGTGGCAATAATGTTACTTTATTTGTCGTAACTAAAATTAGTAAACAATAATTGAAAACATGGCCAAGAATTTTTAAAATAATTTAAAGAAAGGAACAAAGAGGTATAATCACTACGTTAAATTAACGACAGATAAAATACACATTTTTTGTTTTATTAGTCTATAAGTTTTAACCTCCAATAATATTAATTTTAGGTTCTTTACATAACCGCAAACAGATTTTTAAAATAAAAATTAGAAGCTCTTGGAAATGTGCTGAACCAGTGCAATAAAAGTGACCGCAATTTGAGGCTGTAACACGATCGGTTTGAAAAGCGGTGTCGGAAGTGGCGACGCGACGGTGGGGAGTATTGCCAACGTTTATAATGCTACGTACACATGTTTACTGAACGTGGTTTCATTAACAAATTAATGTAATTAGCTGGAAAATTATGGCGCTTAATTTTTCACGCTTAAATATATCGAAAATGGCAACCCATATATATATAACAGTACAGAGTTTCATTTCCTTCTAACACTACAAACATTGATACCACACAGTATTTGAATACATACCTATACATATAAATAAAAACAAAATGTCTGTCTTTGTTATCGGAATAACTGTCTTTTATTGACCTAAGACGGTTATTTGCATCCATTAAGACATCAATAACCATTTCTTTTGTATATCTATCTTTCCAGGCTACTCTTTGAAATGGCTGTACCGATTGTAATGAAATTGCACAAACATATAGAGAGCAATTGCAGAAGTAATCTAGGCTGTATTTTATCCGAATTACGTTGAGATATTTTTTGAAAATACGAAAAAACACTAATGGATACCAGAAAGGTGAAGCCAGGCAGGGTTGCTAGTCATAAATAATATACATATTAAAATAATGTAATCTTTCCCCCGGGCAAGAATAACATTAATTTTCACAGATTCACACACACATTTCTACGCATTCACAGAGTAGCCACATAATAAGAGTACAATTCTGGTGTGTTTCGTATAGTGCGTGACGATAAGCTGCAATCCTTTTTATGACAATGTGGCATTCAATTTTATTTCTCAGAGTGACAAAACATCTGAATTGTGATATAGTTATATAAAGGTAATATGAGCAATAATATACATTAACTATGAAATAGAATTTTGACGAATCCGTGGCGCAGTGGCTTAGCAATGAGTTGCAGCTCTCTAAGGGTCGCGGGTTCGAATCCCGCACGGAACAAGTATCTGTATGGCCTACAAACAATCGTTCCGGGTCTGGATGTTTGTCACTCTTATTCTATAAAAAAGTGTAATGTACATACAACACTAATGTAAAATATGAAGTGTTTCAATTTATAAAATATTTCTTTCCTCTATTATAATTCGTGTTAACTTATATCATTACATTTAGAATTGCTTTTGCTTTTTAAATAAAGAACAGTGATGTAATACATATTTGGTTCTTAACAAAAGGTAGTCGCAGGAATTACTTGTTCCTTAAACGAAATAGGACTATATATTTAAAAAATCTGAAGCAACAACATCTGAACCTTAAATACGATCCAACTTTACGAGAGGACTGCCTTTTGTCCTTCCCGTCTTAGTCTCCTTGTCAGTTTCACGACTTTGTCAAGCAAGTTTAAAAACTTTCACCGTGCTCTACGTAGTTGAACAAAAAATACGTTTACTATTATCTATATTAATGTAAGTAAGAGATAGTGTGTGCGATTGTAAGGGAGATAACTATACTGAAAATATTATCATTAAAATGGTGTATAAATATTTATTGGGAAAACATACCATACAACTACTTTACTTAAGAGGATCATCATCATCATTACTGTCTTTCACAAGTCCACTGTTGAACTAAAGGTCACCCCCAAGGAGTGCGAAGAATCTTCGGGAGGAAAACCGGCGATGAAGTTCGCCACCCGTCACGTTCTGTCCACGGAGAGGGGAAAAGTGGATTGCGGAAGCCCGTCTGGCTGCACTGGATGTATGTAGAGCAATGAATGATAAGATGGATGAAGTACACAATATGATGTATGATAGAGGAATAGTTGTGTTATGTGTAAATGAGACGAAACGGAAGGGAAAGGATGCCACTACACATGGCATGTATACCGCGTACTGGTCTGGTGTAGACGAAGTTTCTTCTAGGGGTCTACGCCTCAGACATTTCTAAGCCCATATCCGAGAGCAGTTTTGGGAGATGGTAAGGATGGTGCAAGGGTAAAGAAAATATTTTTATATTAGGAAATTTTAATGGAAGGGTTGGGGTGAAAAGGCTTGGTTATGAAAGGATATTGGGAACGTTTGGTGATTAAAGTATAAATGAGAATGGTAAAAAACTCCTCACCGTATGTGTGGAAAAGAATATTTTTGTGAGGAGCACTTTCTTTCGTCATAAGTAGATTCACATGTATACATGGGAAAGAATGAGGAGTGCAGTGGTAGATACAAGGGTTTACCAGGGGTTCAACGTAGGGACGGATCATTACTTGGTCTTATGCCGAATTAATGGTCTATTCAGACGTTGGCGGCATCGGACATCTGTGTCTACCACTGCGTTACAGCGTATAAGAACCGAGAGGTTACAAGATGAAGATGTGAAATAAAAGTTCAAATGTAGACTGAGAGAAAATATAAGGGGTATGGATGAATTGTGTATGAATGATTTAGACTTGGAGACTGTGTAGTATAATGTCAAGAAAGATTTGGTGGATGCAGCTACCGAAGTATGTAGTGTAAGAAAGAGAGCGAATGAAAGAAAAAATAACACATTATGGTGGGATGATGAGGTACGGATGGAAGTTGCAGCAAAGAAGAAAGCATGGCTAGATTTAATAGCAACCACACTTATTAATTCTAGCGGTATGAATGATGATAATGAAAGAAAAAATGCGGTCTTTAGACATCTAAATAAGAGAGTAAAAGAAGTAATTCAAAAGGAAAAAGCAAGAAAAAACGGATACGAATGATAAGAGAATATCCGATAATTTCCAGGCAAATATTAAAATATTCTGTAAACTCAAAAGAACTGCCAGGGTACATTCAAAACAGCCTAGAATGAATGCTATACGAGAGGAAAATGGCTGTATTCTGAATGATGAAGTTTCGAGTTTAAGGTGATGGAAGGAATACTTTGAAAGCCTTTTTATGAATTATGAAACGTTTGAACTAAATGAAATAGAAATTCCGAAAGAAGAGGAAATAGAGAGTTATGAAAGAAAATGATGGAAAAAAATTGAGATGCGCAAGCGGGATTTGGAAAGGTAATGAAGTGTACGGATCAGGCCTTTTCTATGCGTATGATCGCGGAGAAGTTTTTGGCAAAATACCATAAAGTATTTTGTGTGTGATTGTGTTTTGTGTGACTTGAAAAACGCTTATGAAAGAGTGGACAGGGATGTGTAATGGCAAACAATGAACTCATTTGGCTTGAGCGCTGGGTTGATATAGGTATTGTAGTCTCTGTGTAGGGACTCCAGTGCTTGTGTTAGAATCAACGAGGATTACTCGAACTGGTTTGGCATCTATAAATGTGTCAGACAGAGCTTTGTTGTGGCTTCCCCGCGGGCTGCTTACCTAGTTATGGACAGTTATTTGGAAAATTTGAAAGTTGACGAATGAGGGTTAAGAATGGGTGAGTTAACCTTCAAATGCCTTTTGTACGCCGATGATCAAGTCATACTCGCGTCGTCGGCGGCCGAGTTGCAAATGATGGTTACATTAATGAACAGGTCATTAAAAGAAAAGGGAATGAAAGTGAACACAAGTAAGACGAAACTTATGGTTTTTGAAAGAGATGAAAATAAAACAATATGTGAAATAAGAATAGAAGGGGAATTGGTCAAGCAAGTAGATGAGTTTGTGTGTTTGGGATGTGTATTTAGCAGGGATGGTAAATATGATATGGATATAGAACAAAGAGTAAACGCAGGAAATAGAGTGAATGGGGAAACACTCTATTGTGTAATGCCAGAATGTGTCCAAAAAAGGCACTATGGCAATTCATAATGCTGTGTTAGTCCCTACTTTAATGAATGGTAGTGAAAGTTGGGTGTGGCAGAAGAAGCACGAGAGTAGAATAAATGCAGTAGAAATGCAGTTATTAAGGAGTATGTTAGGGCTGAATCTGAATGACAGGGTGAGAAATTGTGTGATAAGAGTAAAGTGTGGTTTGCAAGATGATGTTGTGACCAGGATTAAGAAAGGAATGCTTCGTTGGTTTGGTCATGTAGAGAGAATGAATGAGAAAAGAGTGACAAAGCAAATTTATGTTGCAGAGGTGAACGGCAGAGTCGGGAAGGGACGCCCTAGGCGAAAGTTTATCGACCAAATTGGCGATATATTGAAAATGAGCCAAATTAAGAGTACCTTTAACTGACGAGCGTGTAAACGTAGGTATATGGATGTTTATCTTTATTTATTTTTTCGCTTACCGGTACGAGGTTGCCACTTGAGATAATTGTTTTGCTATTAATGCATCAGTTATGATATTTACGAGTATTATTTTATTTTAAAACCAGTGACCCGCCCTTGCTTTGTACGAGTAGCTTAAGAAAAACCTTACAAAGGACTAAGTTAACCTTATGATACCTCAGACTGGATAGGTCTTAATCCTAAGTCAATCGAAGATATTAACTATTTGAAAGCTAAGCTATCACCTGCAATGTGAACCAAGTTTATGTGATTGGGGCCCCGTGAGTTGATTTTCTGCATAGAAAAACACTTTCCAAAATTATACGTTTGATGTAATTTAAAAATTATATGTAAAAGCCGACTATAAAAACAAAAATGATCAAATAATTGCTGAAACATAGTGCATAGAAAACTACACTATTAGTTAACTAATAATAATATTAGTTACATTTGGTAAAGCCATGCTATAGCTATAACATGGTAGTTCGGCCGGGGTAGGACCACGCTCTCATAGAAAACCAGCGACAAATAGCAGTTTAATGCTCCTGTGTTTCGTACGGTGAGTGTAGAGAACCGGATGCCAGTATTACTGGAAATTACGCATATCATCTTAGCCCTCAAGGGTGACAACGCATATGCATTTTGGTTCTACTGAAACTATTCTATTGAAATACTTCACGCTATCTTGCTACCATTAGGAGTAGAATTTTGTCTTTACATTTGCAGAAGGCCACACGTGAAGTATAGTCTGTCAAAGAAAAGAACCTTTTAAATCGGTTTAGCCGTTTTCGAGATATCGGTGTACTTACTTAAATATATAGTTGTCAAATAAATATTTAAACTATCTCAAAAGAACAAAAAGTCCATAAGTGGTAGTGTCATGCTGCAGCTAATTTATGAATGTACCACGAATGGGTCGACTCGACTGGGGAAGGGCCACGATCTCACAAAATGCCAGCGTAAAATAGTAGCACAATGCTAATGTTTTCGTTTGGCGATGTAGAAGAACCGGATACCCTTTTCAAACGAGACAATTAATCTTAGCCCTCAAGGGTGACAACGCATATGCATTTTGATTCTTAATCCAGGTGGGCTGTGTGCTCACTTGTTAACCTTATTTTATAAAAAGTAAGCTACTAAATAAAAGCAGCAGTTATTTTTTCATAAAATTTAAGTCCACCTGACACCGGCGACGAGGTTCGCCAACCGTCGTTCTGTCCCGGAGGCGAAAGTGGATTGCGGAGGCCCGTCTGGCTACGCTGAATGTATGTGAAGCAATGAATGATAAGATGGATGAAGTATGAAATGATGAATGATAGAGGAATAGATGTGTTATAATAAATAGGACGAAACAAAGGGAAAGGATGCCACTGCACATGGCATGTATACCGCTTACTGGTCTGGTGTAGACGGACCGAGCGGGCATGCCGGAAGTCGGTGTCAACCTTCAGAAGAATAGGTCAATGTGTGAAAGAGTATGAATGTGTAAGCCCAAAGCTGCTATGGATACAAATACAAGTGGGCTTAAAAAGTCGTTTGTGCTAGGGTGTACGCCCCAGATATATCTAAACCCACTTATATCCGAGAGCAGTTTGAGACATGGTAAGGATGGTGTTGATGAAATGTAAGGTAAATGAAAATATTATTATGTTAGGAGATTTTAATGGAAGGGTTGGGGTGATGAGGTCTGGTTATGAAAGGATATTAGGAATAGGCGATGTAAGTATAAATGAGAATGGTGAAGACCTCTCACCGTATGTGTCAGAAGAAAGAATATTTTGTGACGAACACTTTCTTTCGCCATAGAGGATTCACATGTATACATTGAAAAGAGGTGATGATAGATGCATGATAGATTTCATAATTGTGGATGAAATAATGAGGAGCGCAGTGGTAGATACAAGGTTTACCGGGGGTCCAACGTAGGGTCGGATCATTACTTGGTCTTATGCCGAATTAATGGTCTACTCAAGCGTTGGCGGTATCGGACATCTGTGTCTACCACTGCGTTACAGCGTATAAGACCAGAGAGGTTACAAGATGAAGGTGTGAAAAAAAACTTCAAATGTAGACTGAAAGAAAATATAAGTGGTATGGATGAATTGTGTATGAATGATTTAGACTTGGAGACTGTGTGGTATAATGTCAAGAAAGGTTTGGTGGATGCAGCCATCGAAGTATGTGGTGTAATTAAGAGAATGAATGAAGGGAAAAATAATACGTTGTGGTAGGATGATGAGGTACGGATATAAGTTGAAGCAAAGAAGAGAGCATGGCTAGATTTACTAGCAACCAAAGCTGGTAATTCTGGCAGTATGATTGATCTGATTAAAGAAAGAAAAAAAGGCAGACTTTAG
>JAGSMP010001752.1:0-41494 GCA_029286625.1 Parnassius orleans | reverse complement strand
GCTGGTAATTCTGGCAGTATGATTGATCTGATTAAAGAAAGAAAAAAAGGCAGACTTTAGACGTATAAATAAGAGCACAAAACCTGTGAGAAAAAGACTGAAATCGGCCGGGATAAATTCGCCTGCCAGAGGCCCCCTTCTTGCCACATGCCATCGAGTAGCTAGAGTTAACTTTTCTCGCAATCTCGAAAATTGGAATGACGAAACTTGGAGTCAAGTTCTATTCACAGAGTCCAGATTTTGCCTTAAGCCAGATTATGAAAATATTAAAGCGTGAAGCCGCCTGGGAGAGAGGTACACTCAGAGCAATATCATTGGAAAAGAGGCATATAGAGGAGGGTCAGTTATGTTATGACATGCAAACACCTGCCGTATTTGTATGGGGCCACTTAAGAATGTGTCCCTTACAGCGCCATGATAATATTTAACTGAGATTTTGTACGTAAATTTGTAGGTAAAGTAAAACCAAGAAACCAGTTATGTACATAAAAAATATGTAAATATCCATATTATTATTATTTTTTCATTTTAATGTAAAAAATACGGTAATAAAACCTTTTTCGACCAAAGCGTAACTCCGCAAATAATCATTTATTTCTTCGTCGAATTATTTTGCTTGAAACCCTAAAATAAAAGTAGCCTAAGTTACTCCTTATTACATCAACTATCTGCCAGTGAAAGTACCATCCAAATCGGTTCACAGGTTTTTGCGTGATGCGTGTTCAAACAGACGTCGTGTTAGAGTTTTATTATAGTATCACATCACTCACGGTCGATGCACCAAGAGCAAAAAATTTGTAATCGCAAAAAATATGTGATCCAATTATAAATTAATGACTTTCGTATTTTTTCATTGTAAGGTCTTGCTTCTTGACAAATTTCATGATTCTAGGTCAACGGGAAGTATTCTATAGATTTTGATGAGTGCGTTCGCGAGTATCAAAATATGTGACATAAATGGTTGTGTTTGATCACTTAATATTTATAAAGCAACTCAGTTTTTTCGTAAAACATAATGGCATTCAAATTATCTCAATACACTCTAAATAGTTCTATCAAGACCAAATTACCTCACGGAGAGCGCCATCTTTAGGGTTAAAACGATAGCATTTTGTAAATTTTGTATATTATATATTATTACAATTCTGAACAAGTCGTATCTTTAAATTACGTTGACTAAGAAGCTTAATTTTTTTTACAAATCCAAGCAACCGCAGACCTTAGTACCTATTTGATATTAATTTCAACTTTATAGCTCTACCAGTATTTGTGAAAGGGCATTGACGGACGGGCTGATGGACGAACGGGTAACAAAGTGATCCTATAAAGGCTTCATTTTTTTTCTTTTAAGACATGGAACCCTAGAAAGTGAGATCAAGCTGAATAATAACCACGATAAATTTAAATAATTTCGTCTTCACTAGTTATCGATATAAGAACGACACCAGCTAGTGTTAGCGTTTGTGAAAATAGTGAAATTATTATCAAAAAATTACAGTCAGGCTTTACTAGGTGGAATTTGTAATTAGCTGTGAGTAGAGAGCATGCGGGTTAAAAATGTGATGGATTTTTTTCATATGTTGTGGGATGCTTGGGTAATAATACTTTGATTGTAAAAGTAAGTACCTATCTCATTTCCGTGAGGGTCACAGAGCAGGAACTTCGCCGCGCTGCTCCAATGCGTATTGTCGGACTTCACAATTCCTCGGTATTTTTATTTTTCGACCATTATGAAAGAAAACATCATGAGGTTAGCTCATGATTTTTTCTTTCATTGTCGTAGTAAGTCTGCAATTACAATTGCAATGAAATGAAATGAAATATATTATTTCTTCGAAATACGAAAAATAATTTTCGTTGTTTCGTTTCGAAATAAGGTTCCTCGGACTAGAAAAAAAATGGGGAAGGAAACTGCGCACGTATCCTCCTTTTTGTCAATTTTTTTAAATATTAATATTACTTAAAATAGTAACAGAATGGCAAATGTTAACAGGCTCATCAGTAAATGAAGCATGTTCTGTGATGTTTTATTTATTTATTCTTTATTGTAATCACTTTGGATCTTGCAATTGGTGGCCTTAATGCTTTGTGGTATTCTCTGCTAGTCAACTCTGAAAGAATTTGATTTTCAAGAGGTATATTCCTTGCAGATGTTATCAAGATATTCGTTTGAATGCCATCAGTACCAAATGCGTGATACTCGACAACTTTGCTTCATAAAAGGTGACAACGCTCGATTGAAGAACTACAATAAATAAAAACTTTCTTCTTGATAAAAAATGAAATAATGTAAACAATCGTATTTGAATTTATTTAATAAAATAATAAAACATAGGGGTGACGTACGGGTGGAGGGAGATAGGGCTCCACGAGATTAAATGGTGAGTATTTTGCGCTCCAAATGGGATCCGCTACAATATAGAAGCTAGATAGAAACAATAGAAGAAATTACCAGAAGGAGCTCTTAAGAAATAGTGAATTAATAGGAAAATCCCTCACCCGAACCACCCAGCTGTCAAATTAAAATATAATTTGTGTGTTATTATTTTTCTCTAAACCTACCAGCAATAGTCCCACAAAGCCCACCACTGGTATTATGGTGAAACCGTATAAATTATTTTGATTTATTTTGTGATTAATCGTTGTCACATCGTAATTAAATCCACCGCGTCTTCATATTCTGTGTACAATGTAGCAAAGGTAAAAAGAGGCAAATGTCAATGACAAATACATTATCTAGCCTAGTAACTGGCTGCAAAGTTTATGGTGAGAAATGGTAGTCGGTACCGTATAATATTATGTTATGGTATAATATTATGTCAAGCAATGAACTACCAAAAACTGAAATGACAATCTCACAGCCTATCTGACGGTAAGAGACACACATATACACCTACAGCGAACTTCAAACAAATAAGGCTACAGATACGTTGTCATCTAAGATGGAATGCCTTACAGCCTATAATTATACTGACTCTCTATACCCTTCATCCCGGTACACACAGCAGTGCACGGACTGCCAGCTTGTCGATTGATATGGGTAAGTGTGTCGTACCTACTCAAACGGATACCTAAGCAGAAAAGAGTCCTACCATCTTTTAAATGCTGATGTAAAAAAACAATATATTGACACAACATCAAGAGTAATATTTACGTTACAGATTCAGCCTATTTGTTTATACCTAAACCAGTTAACGAACACGTGGTGGTTATCTTAAGTATAAGGATCTTTTAACTCTAAAATAGGAGACACCCTTCTTAAATATCGGTGATCATAATATAATTGTTTTATAAAAACCCAACGAAAGTTTGTTTCGGCTCCTAAAATCCTTATTTATTACATTTTATTAGCGCCTGACAATTCACAGATTGCAATTACAATTAAATGCAACGAATGCTATTACAAAACACAAGGTAAATGTTATTATAAAAGTTCAATTTAAAAAGAATCGTAAATTCTAGAAACTATAACTTGTACAATTTGGATTAAGTAATAAATCAGCAAAAAAATATCGCATACGGTTTACTTTACTTTTAAATAGGGCAAAGTTATAAAGATTCTGGCAATGTCCTTTCGGTGGGAAGTGACGATCCTGTGATTTGTGAGTTTTAATATATTTCAACAGATGTCGCTGAATACAATTCATAATGTAGTGACGAGCCTGTGATTACTATATCATAATTTCAACATATTTAAACAGATGGCGCTTATAAAACTTTATCATTAAGTGGCGAGCCAGTGATAACTATATCATAGTTTTAATATATTTCAACAGATGGCGCTGAATAAAATTTATAATGAAGTGATGAGCCTGTGATTGTTTTATCATAGTTTCAATATATTTCAATAGATGGCGCTGAATAAAATTTATAATGAAGTGACGAGCCTGTGATTACTATATCATAATTTCAATATATTTAAACAGATGGCGCTGAATAAACTTTATCATTAAGTGGCGAGCCTGTGATAACTAAATCATAGTTTTAATATATTTCAACAGATGGCGCTGAATAAAATTTATAATGAAGTGATGAGCCTGTGATTGTTTTATCATAAATTTCAAACGATGGCGATGAATAAAATTTATAATTAGGTGACGAGCCTGTGATTACAATATCATAGTTTTAATATGTTACTACAGATGGTATTAACAATTTTTTTATAATTAAATCAATCTGTAGACCGCTATGATGTATTTATAATGTAACTAACTCACTCTTATTTATTCTAAATAAATGTAAATGAAGTAATAGATTTCAATTATGCTGATGACATATGACATGTACTTTGAAAACGTGTGGTAATCCATACTATTAATATTATAAATGCGAAAGTGTGTTTGTTTGTTTGTTTGTTTGTTTGTTTGTTTGTTTGTTTGTCCTTTTTTCACGTCGCAACAGAGCGTCGGCATGGCATGATTATTTGTATGGGGATAGTTCGGTGGCTGTAGAGTAACATAGCCTACTTTTTTCAGCGGAAAAACATATCATTCCCGTGGGAAAATCGAATATGTTGCAAAATTAAATTCAGCTAGGTGGCGCCACCGTGATTCTACAAGACGGACGACGGTACGATGGACGAACACAGAAGGTCAGAATATCTGGATTATTATGTCTTTTTACCAAAATTAAGATAAAAATGTATGGATCTGTATTTTTACACGCAGGACCGGGAAGAGAGCGATAAAAAACATTAAATTCACCAGCTGAATTTCTTCAAACGTTTTGGTGCATCATAATTCACAGAATAGGCGATAACCTCGCAGACGATATTAAGTAATCCGTTGATGCTCTGCCTACCCCGCAAGGGTTACAGGCGTGATTATAAGTATGGATCAGAAATACTATCACCACCTGTCACACTTTCACCCTTAACTATTACTTAACAATGGTAGAAACAGTTCTTAGTAAGCCTTATTAATAAGCCTTAGTAATATTTATTGAACGGAAATGAATACAGTTCTTATATGTGGTTATGAATGAATCGGTATTACAATAAGAAACATTGTGCAAAATTATAAGAAAAATATTTTTTGAGAGTTCTTATTGACTAACGTATACATAGTTTAAATTGATTCCGCTAGATGTCGTTACTAGGTTTTAAAACGCGGTAACGAAATGTTTCCTGACATGTACTTAACTCCCCGCCGTTGAGCCGCGCGTCAACTTATTGTGCATACGGTACCTATACGCTTAAATTGTTTCTATTTCGTAGCTTATTCGACTACCTGCTTTCGATTTCGGTTGTTTGTTATTTGCTTTGTGATTTGGTTAAGGTTGAATGGATTTATATTGGCTTTCATTTTCGGATTTGTGTATTTTCTTGGATCGGTTTTGTTGATTTGGTTGGTATTCCTTTATACATATTTAGACTCTGGCTTTGATTTTTGATTTTGTTTATTTAGAATCGTGAATTGGTTTTCGTTGCTTTAGGTTGTTTAACAATATTTCAAAGGAATATTAATAGTATAGATAGTGTATACGGTACCTATACACTTACTTCTTTTTTCGTTGGTTATATTTATATTGACTACTGCTTTCGATTTCGGTTTTCTGCGATTTGTTTTGTGATTTGGTTTAAGTTGATTCGATTTTTTTTGGCTATCGTTTTCGGATTCGTGTTCTGTCTTGAATTGGTTTTGTTGTTTTGATTTTAAATTTTTTTTAAAAGGAATATTTATTCCTTTTAGATATTTTGGATTTGCTTTTAAAAAAAATATTTAAAAGGAAATTTAATTCCTTTTAGGTATTTTAACGTTTTTTTATAAATAGGTTTTTTCTTACTTCATAATGCCTCGCAAACGTAAGTCCAGCCTTTCAAGAGTATCTTCTCAAAGACAAGCGAAAAGATTAGCTCGATCGCTAGAATCTTTAAAAGATGCTGAACTGAGAAGGCAAGAACAAGCAGAGCGTCAGGCTGCTTTTAGAGCATCTGAGACACCTTCTCAACGTCAGCAAAGGCGTCTTGAACAGACAGAGCGTCAGGCTGCTTTAAGAGCTTCCGAAACACCTTCTCAAAGTCAGGAAAGGCATCTTGAACAGGCAGAGCGTCAAGCTGCTTTAAGAGCTTCTGAAACACCTTCTCAAAGTCAGCAAAGGCGTCTTGAACAGGCAGAGCGTCAAGCTACTTTAAGAGCTACTGAAACACCTGATCAAAGTCATCAAAGGCGTCTTGAACAGGCAGAGCGTCAATCTACTTTAAGAGCTACTGAAACATCTGCTCAAAGTCAGCAAAGGCTATTCGAACAAGCGGAACGTCAGGCCGCCTTAAGAGCCGCGGAAACACCTGATGAAACTCAACACAGACTCATTGAGCAAGCTGAACGTCAATCTACTATAAGGGCATCTGAAACACCAGAACAGACACAGGCGCGAAGAAATGCAAATGCACAGCTCCAAGCTGAACGTCGACAAAATTTTCAAAGAAACAGGTTAGTTGTTATCGGACTGATGGACAAGGCGTGTCGATTTTGCAGCGCTTTAAAATGGAAAGATGAGACCGCAGGCATGTGCTGTTCCAATGGCAAAGTGTCTCTTCCGTTACTTGGGGAACCAGAAGAACCTTTGAAAACTCTCTTTTATATGATGCTAACGAGTCACGGCGCTTTTAAACAGGATCCGAAATATAACTCATGCTTTCAAATGACGTCCTTCAGGTTGACCGGGAAATAATAATGCCGGGATTTTCGCCTACATTTAAGGTGCAAGGCAAATTTATCATAGAATAGGTTCTTTTTCCAGCTGAAAACGAACAGCATAAATTTTACAAGTATATTTTATGGGTGACGAAGAAATTGAGGTAGACCGTCGCTGCCAATTTATCCAGGGAGTTGAGAGAGACACAGTGTTCAAAATTCAAAGATTCTTGCATGAACGTAACATTTTAGTCAAAACATTTAAAACTGCTTTAGAAAACCTACCTGAAGAGGATTATAAAGTCGTCATTCACGCAGATCGGACCCTCGAGGAGAGCATGAAAGGCGCTACAATGCACCTTTGATAAACGAAATAGCAACCGTAATTAGTGGTGATCAATTTTCTTCACGAGACATTGTCTTGCGAGCACGTGATGATACGTTGCAACGGGTAGCCGATACACACAAGTTTTATGACGCTCTGCAATACCCATTGATTTATTGCAAAGGACAAGAGGGTTATCATTTTCAAATTCCACTCATTAACCTGGTCACAAAGGAGCCTACTCCGAACAAAAAGTATCATGTATGGATTTTATGCGTATCATATGATGTTGCGAGAAAATGATTTTAACCTCTTAGCCCGGTGTAGACAATTATTTCATCAATTTTGGTAGACGTATGTGAAGGTAGAAAGTGAACGTCTCCGTTATATATCTTTAAATCAAAAAGCTGCGCGTTGAGAATTATATACATTTACAAGATGCAGTTTCTAGCGACGCCAATGTAAGCCCCAGAGATTTAGGTAAAATGATAATTCTGCCTCATCATTCGTTAACAGTCCCGCTACCTACATGAGTACACACTAGACGCATTCGCCTATGTACTAACTTACGGAAGACCTGATCTTTTGTTACTTTTACTTGCAATCCCACATGGAAAGAAATAACCGAGGAGCTAATGCGGGCCAAAAAGTACTGACAGACACGATTTAGCTGCTAGAGTATTTAGATTAAAAGTACAAAATTAATGTATGTAATTAACAAAGGAAAATTTACGGAGAGGCAGTGCTTCATGTATTCAATTGAATGGCAAAAGAGGATTACCGCATGCCCACATTCTAATATGGCTTAAGCCATATATTAAGACATATATATAGAGAAGTTACGGCCCAGCCAAATAGACGACATAATAAGCGCCGAGACTCCGGATCCTGAGCAAGATAAAGAATTGTATGATACCATCGTCCAAAATATGATTCACGGTCCATGTGGAGCACGAAATTCAATATCGCCATGTATGAAAGAAGGAAAATGTACAAAGAAATTCCCTAAACAGCTATTAAAAGAAACAGTGCACAATGACAATGGCTACCCTTTATACAGACGCAGAGCTCCCGAAGATGGTGGCAGGAAATTTACAATCAAATCTCGCTCTGGAACGTTCGAAACCTTAGATAACAGCTGGATTGTCCCGTATTCGCCCATTCATTAATGTAGAAGCATGTAGCTCTGTCCGCGCAATCAAGTATATCTGTAAGTACATAAATAAAGGAAGCGACCAAGCAATATTTAATCTCAGGAGTGAAGGTGAGGCAAATCCCGTTAATGAAGTACAGACCTTTCAAGCAGGGCGTTATGTCAGCAGTAACGAGGCAGCGTGGCGTCTCCTTGGCTTCCCTTTACACGAAAGGCACCCAACAGTTACTCACCTTGCTGTGCACTTAGAAAATGGAGAGTGTATATTTCACCGAAATAAATTTCCAAGAAAGAATTGCATCACCGCCAAAACTACACTAACAGCCTTCTTTCAACTTTGTCAAACCGACCCCTTTGCAAAAACGTTGTTATATTCTGAAGTCCCCCGCTATTATACTTGGAACACATCTAGGAAGGAGTGGAAACGCCGTATTCAAGGCGCGCCTGTTGCAAATTGGCAAAAGTCATCAGATGCCCTTGGTCGTGTGTATACCATCCATGTAACTAATTTTGAATGTTTCTGATTACGATTGATGCTGCACCATGTTCGGGGTCCTACAGGATATAAAGACCTTAAAACTGTCAACGGTCAGGAATGCGCAACTTATAGAGAAGCATGTGAAGCTCTGTATCTTTTAGAAAACGATAATCACTGGGATGAAACCATGGAGGAAGCTGTGCAGTGCCAGTCACCAGCCAAAATTAGGGATCTTTATGCAACTCTCATATCATCTTGCGGGCTATCTAATGCACATAAATTGTGGGACAAATATAAAGAGTACATGGCGGAAGATATTTTGCGAAGGTTACAGCAGACACACGCGAACATGACATACAATGAACACATTTATAATGAAGCACTTGGAAAATTGAAGATAAAGTAATGGCAATGGTAGGCAAAAATTAAGCGACTTTGGAATGATAAGCCTTAGCGAACAACTGAAATGAACTAAGTGATGAAATTATACGTGAAACAAACTACGATATACCAGCTTTGCAGCAGCAAGTAGCCGAATTTGTACCTGCTTGCTTCCCGAACAAAAACGAGTTTTTGACAAAGTATTAGGACAAATTGAATCTGGAAATGGTGCACTTTTCTTTTAGATGCCCTGGAGGTACTGGAAGATATTTTTAAATTTATTATTAGCGCAAGTACGGAAAGATAAAAACATTGCTGTGGCCGTAGCTTCCTCCGGTATAGCCGCCACGCTACTAAGCGGGGGCCGCACTGCACATTCTGTTTTAAAACTCCCTCTAAATCTAGCCCAGGAAGAATCGCCGATTTGCAACTTTAGCAAAAATAGTGCACGAGGTATAATGCTACGACAATGCAAACTTTTAGTGTGGGACGAAAGTACAATGTCGCATAAAAAAGCTGTAGAAGCACTAAATCGAACGCTCCAGGATTTACGCAGCAATACCGATGTAATGGGAGGAATGGTGGTTTTACTGGCTGGTGACTTTCGCCAAATTTTACCTGTCATTCAAAAGGGCACACCTGCAGATGAAATTAAAGCATGCCTCAAGTCGTCTATTTTATGGAACAAGGTGACAAAATTCAGTTTAACTACGAATATGAGAGTGCATTTGTATAATGATATCAATGCTGGAAACTATGCTGACACACTATTAAAAAATGGCGATGGGCGGTTGGAAACGGATGCTGAGGGCTGCGTTAAATTGACGAGAGATTTTTATAATTTAGTACAGAGTCATTCCGAATTAATTGCGAGCGTTTATTCAGATTTAACGAACAACATGCATGAAGACAAATGGTTATGTGAAAGGGCGATTCTTGCACCAAAAATGAGAGCGTTAACAAAATAAATTCAGATATATTAAGCGAAGTAACATGAGAAATAACAGAGTATTTGTCAGTAGACACAGTTATGGACACAGAACAGATCACTTCATATCCCGTAGAGTTTCTAAATTCTCTAGAGTTGTCAGGTGTGCCCTCACATAAGCTTCAATTAAAATTAGGCGTCCCAGTCATGCTAATGCGAAATTTAGATGCTCCTCGGTTATGTAACGGGACAAGGCTGCGTGTGACACATCTTGGACGGAACATAATCGGTGCTACAATTTTGACACGCGTAGGAAAAGATGAAAATGTTATTATACCACGGATCCCTATAATTCCCACAGATCTTCCTTTTCAATTCAAAAGGTTGCAGTTCCTATTAAACTCAGTTTTGGGTAGCGGGGTCAACTTAGAAAACCGTGCTTCTCTCATGGTCAGCTGTATGTAGCATGTTCGCGTGTGTCAAATGCCCAGAATCTCCACATTCTTTCCTGAATGGAAAAACATATAACATTGTGTACAGTAGCGTCTTAAAATAGTGGTCAGTTAGTTTTTTTCCAAAATTCCACAATCAATTAATCAGAATTCCACAAATCTTCCTTTTCAATTCAAAATTTTATTTAGCTCAGTTTCTTTTCAATTCCAAATGCTGCACCTCTGACGGACCTATTAAGCTCAGTTTTCAACTCAAAAGCCTGCATCTCTGACGGATCTTTTATTTGGCTCAGTTTCCTTTCAATTCAGAAAACTGCATCTCTGACGAATCAATTTAGCTCAGTTTCTTTTCAAAAGTCTGCATCCCTGACGGGTAATTATGCTCAGTTTCCTTTAATTAAAAAAATATCCCATTTCCATTTGGAATAAACAGGCTATTTTCATGCTTTCCTATACGCTGCGTTTCAAAATATTTAAATAGGCTGAAGAATCAATTTTGCTCAGTTTCCTTTTAATGGCTGCATCTCTGACAAATCTATAAAACTCAGTTTTCTTTCAATTCAAAAAGCAATGGATAGTTCATTTCCCAGTGACCATGCGGGCGAAGCCGCGGGTAACAGCTAGTAACTTACTAAGGGTAGTACAGAATATCTCTGTTATATAGATATGTGTAGGTGCAAATGCATGCGGCGGGACTTACGCAACTTCAATACAGCTCGTATTGAAGAAGTGATCGAGCAGAACCAGGGCTGCAAAGTCTTTGCCAGAGATCTGTCTGCCAGAAAGAGCCAACTGTCAAAGCTGAAGACCGAGTGTGGTAGCATCGATTCAGGGACACCTGCGATTCTGAGTGAGACTCAGAGGTTCTATATGCAGCTGTACACGTCATCGTTGAAGCCACACGCAAGTGTGAGTAACGATCAAAGAGCAAGTCGTATCTGACACTATTCCGATGATATCCCGGACGTCAGTATGAGCTAGATTAGAATGGCTCTCTAGCACCTTAAAAACGGGAAGGCCCCAGGCGAGGATTGAATTACAGCGGAGCTTCTGAAAGCGGGTGGAAAACCGGTACTTGAAGTCCTTCAGAAGCTCTTTAATTCCGTCCTCCATGGTGGGACTTCTCCGGAGGCGTGGAGCAGAATTGCGGTGGCCTTGTTCTTCAAGAAAGGCGACAACGCTCTCTTGAAGAACTACAGACCGATTTCCCTTCTGAGCCGCGTCTACGTGCTGTTTTCGAGAGTAATTACGAATCGTTTCGCACGCAGACTCGACGACTTCCAGCCTCCTGAATAAACCGATTTCCGAAAAGGCTTTAGTACCATAGACCACATACATAACCTTCGGCAAATTGTACAGAAGACTGAAGAGTACAATCTGCCACTTTGCCTAGCGTATGTAGACTATGAGAAAGCCTTTGATTCCGTCGAAATTTGGGCGGTGCTGCAGTCGCTTCAGCGGTGCCAAGTGGACTGTCGGTATATCGAAGTGCTGAAGTGTTTGTACAGTAGGGCTACGATGGCTATCCGAGTACAAAGCCAGAGTACGAAACCTATCCAACTGCAGAAAGGTGTAGGACAGGGTGACGTTATATCACCGAAACTTTTCACCGCTGCATTGGGAGACGTTTTCAAGCTACTGGACTGGAAAGGATACGGTATTAACATCAATGGCGAGTACATCACTCACCTTCGATTTGCCGACGATATAGTCCTTATGGCAGAATCGCTGGAGGACCTAAGCACTATGCTCATTGACCTCAATAATGTCTCCCAACGGATACGTCTTAAGATAAACATGTGTGCAATGTCCATGTCACACCTATGCCGGTAGTTGTTGGGAGCACTAAGCTCGAAGTTGTTGACGACTAGGTAAGTCCAACTTCGACCGAGAGGTCAATCGACGGATTCAACTCGGCTGGGCAACGATCGGGAAATTACGGCACATCTTCTCGTCAGGTATACCTCGAAACCTGAAAACGAAATTATACAACCAGTGCTGGCCGTATGAGGTCGCTGAAGGTCGCTCAGCGAGCTATGGAGAGGGCTATGCTTGGGGTTTCTTTGCGTGATAAACTTAGGAATGAGGATATCCGCAGTAAAACCAGAGTGACCGACATAGCCCAACGGATTAGTAAGCTGAAGTGGCAATGGGCCGGCCATATAGCTCGAAGAACCGACAACCGATGGGGAAAAAAGGTTCTCGAGTGGCAGCCTCGTACCGGTAGGCGAAGTGTAGGGCGACCCCCCACTAGATGGAGTGACGATCTGGTAAGAAATGCAGGCAGTCGATGGATGAAACTGGCTCAGGACCGGGCTGTGTGGCATAACTTGGGGGAGACCTATGTTCAGCAGTGGACTTGTAAAAGGCTGTAATGATGATGATGATGATGATAGATATGGGTAGGCAGATAAAGTGAGTGTCAATATTAAGTTTAATTGTTATTCTTATTCATCCATCAATTTACTGCAAGTGATATAATCATTCATGGAATTTATCATCGCTGAGACAATAACGAATAATGTCTTGATTATTTTGCTTTTAAGTACTTACTGTGTTTTTTTAACAAGGGACCAAAATATATAAATTTAAGCAGGATTCAGCCTACTTATTTATTGTTCGCAGTAAGTTGACACTTCCCTATAAAGATTGGTTTTATAGTCTGTTTACAGAAATTAATAAGTGAGAAGAGACGTAAGTTATTTGAAAAATTTAAAAGGGTATTTATATCTCTTTGTGTGCTTAATTGTCAGTGATCCTTTTATTCACGAGTGGTCCGATTTTGATACCATGATTTTCTTGTTCTTTGTTTAAACTACTCATTTCCGGGAAGGCTTTAACCATAATTGGTCAAAATTGATTAAACTTAAAAGGTCTACAACTTTCATTACGATTTCTAGAGGCATCTCAGTTATGTCGCAGTTATTTTAAAAGCTTAATTGATGCCTTTACATATAACGTAGCTTTTAAGATTAAACCATATTGAGTTAACTTAAAAGGTATGCAATTTATATCTGTTTTTATTAAATCACGTTTTATAAGATAATGGTCATCGAAGATTATATTTTATTGGGTAATCTTGTGTAGTGTACTACATGGTGTTTGTAGTTCGTCTTTGTACCAACCTTTTACATATTTCTTTCTTACCATTTCGGTCTGAAGAGTATTGAGAGCCAGTATAATTACAAACTCCCCATCTCTGTGCTGAGAGGTGCCAACGCATTTGTGGCCTTAATTGTTTGAAGATCGTTGCGGATGTCCATGGACTGCATTGTGCCGTGTGGTGGCGGTATAAGAGAATTCACCATCCCTTTTCGTTCAGTGGGTGTCCCAAGAGGCGACTGTGGGTTATGCCAGAAAGGCCACCGATAGATGGCGTTACAATCATTTTGTTCACGCCAGACGTAAAATACCTAGAATACCAACGGGGAGCAAAAGAGTGGGGGAAAAACATCTCGTATTATGATCGTCAAACCACCTGCCAAACTTTCGACGTTCAGTTCCAGCTGTGAAATTGGGGATTCAGAAGTATCGCACCTGTGGCGTTGCTCCTCGTCACCGGTCTGGGTATTTACCGTCTGGCGTAAACTAGATAACACTACGTCTAATAACAAACCAGATCGATTCAACTTCAACAACTTACTTAACCATTGGCTTGAAATGTTACGAAAATACTATCACCACAAAGAATTTGTGAGTAGTACCAGAAAGTTAGTGGTGCTAGCAGAACCAGTTACTCGACTCCACAGAGTCGGTAATTCATTCTTGGGGCGATGTACACGCTTCTACAACAAAATCCCAGAAAATATACAAAATTTCCTATTTAGCTCAGTTTCTTTTCAATTCCAAATGCTGCACCTCTGACGGACCTATTAAGCTCAGTTTCCTTTCAACTCAAAAGGCTGCATCTCTGACGGATCTTTTATTTGGCTCAGTTTCCTTTCAATTCAGAAAACTGCATCTCTGACGAATCAATTTAGCTCAGTTTCTTTTAAAAGTCTACATCCCTGACGGATAATTATGCTCAGTTTCCTTTAATTAAAAATATCCCATTTCCATTTGGAATAAACAGGCTATTTTCATGCTTTCCTACGCTGCGTTTCAAAACATTTAAATAGGCTGACGAATCAATTTTGCTCAGTTTCCTTTTAATGGCTGCATCTCTGACAAATCTATAAAACTCAGTTTTCTTTCAATTCAAAAGCAATGGATAGTTCATTTCCAGTGACCATGCGGGCGAAGCCGCGGGTAACAGATAGTATTTCCATAAAATGGCATTAAGACATCATCTTGAATGCACCTAACTAATTTTGAATTTTACCTTCCATATTTTGTATTTCCTCTTTCCATTCCACTGCACCCATGATCTAATGTATAGAATAGAATAATTTTTATTCAATATAGATTATTACATAATACTTATTGAAAGTAATTTTAAATTTACCACTGTTTCGGAAAATATCTCTGTCCTGGGAGGAACCAGCAAGAAACCGAGTGGGACTCTTTTTTAAACATATTTCACTTTACAATAATTTTGTTTGTACAATTTTTAAATGAATTTTCATAGCACCAGCATGGTGGCGATCACCTCATTTCAAGGGGTTATTTTCATTTATGTATTCTTTGATATTATAATAGCCGTTTTGCAATTTTCTTTAATAAAACACTTAAACTTATTTATTGACAAATTTTGTAAATTTTCTGGGATTTTGTTGTAAAAGCGTTTACATTGCCCCATAAATGAATAATTAATTCTGTTGAGTCTAGTAACTGGTATTACAAGTTTATGTTTGTTCCTAGTGTTTTAAGTATGAACATCTTTATCATAACAAAGCTATTTATGTTTTAATGTACATACATTACATTTTTATAAATATATTGCGATGCCAAAGTTAATATGTTATTTCTTTAAATTTTTCTCTAATGGACTCTTTAAAATTGAAGTTGTTTAAAATTTAAGTTAATAAAAGAGAGCCGTACGGGTGATTTATGCACGTGCGGCTCTCTTTTGCAAACCAAATATTACTTTAATGTCAGTCTCATTACCCTATAGATAGCAAAATTCCATAAGACATCATGCTATTAAAGTAACTAAAATAAACTAATCTAGCCGTCTCAACATTGGTGAGACTTCTAGTCTTTCTTACAGCATATGCTGCAGAACTAAGTATTTGCCTGGGCTGGGTTGATCTAATTGGGCGGGGGTTATTTTGACATTATCAGTAGGACTACATTAACACCCATTTCTGCTCTCCTGTCCAGCGAGCAGTTTGGCGAATGGCTCTGGGGGAGAGCGCAGGTCGTGTTGATCACCAGTGCAAGTCTGAGGAGTTCTTCCTTCACGTGGTTGCCGCCTGTTATTTGGTCTGGTTTAATAGGATACAGACAGAACAGAAACACTCAGACGATCCTCTTTTTCTTTTCTTTTTATCCCACGCCCTTTTTCCTATCCTAACTTAATCCAAGGTGTTAAGCGTACCGTGACATGGAAGCGTGGCTGGGGGGTCCAGTCGCAAACGGTACCTACCCGAGACCAGGGCGATTCGGGTTGTATTTTAGCCCTTCCTTTGGCATGCGGGGATCTGCCGGGGGTGACCGAATATTTCCCTAGCTAATCGTGGGACCAAAATGGATTAAGATCGGCATTTTGAAAAAATTATTGGAAAATCTCCTTTAATGAAACTGACTGTAGGTCTGGAAGAGGCGTTTTTAGCCTCACCAACACCCTGCAACACTACGCACCAACATGGGACGTGCCGTGAAGTGGAGGGCACGTCTGCATCCGAACCACATTCGGAAACAAACCAGGGAGGGGAAAAGAAAAAGTTTACTATAGTGCTTTAAATATAGCTTGATTAGAATGACAGCTGTCATCAAAAGTGACGGCATAACTTTGTAATAGCGTCCAACGTAACAAGTGATTTGATTAATATTGGAAAACGAAAAATCATTAATTTCTGGCGAGTAAACAATATTTTTGATGACAGTTCTTCACTTAAAAACGTACATAACACATAAATTCGGCTTTAAAATTAAACCAGTTAGTATTAATTCATTATCACAAAAAATAAGCCTAATAATTTACTACCACCTTACAAGGTTACCCCAAGTTGCAAAAATGTTAGAGATGGGACAAATCGACAAATGTGAATTTATTAAATTAAAATAAATTTATTTTAATTATTGTTTCAGAAAAAATGTTTCCTTTCAAAAATAATAATAATCATGCGTTCGTTTTTTTAATATGGTAACACTGAGCATATTGAGCCGCTATTTTGTTTGTTTGACCGTCAGTCAGTACGAGTGCCGACGCCAGACGCCTTGTACGCTTTGTGTTCCCCAGTTTTCGTTTATTTCGTTGTTTTGGGTATTTTTTGTTCCTATTTTGTTATTATTTTTTGTTTTGTTATTGCCTTTTTGTTGTTACAATGTCAAAAAGAACCAGAAAAACTGTTTTAAACAGCGAATCTCGCGAGTTTGTGATTCTTTTGCGTGAGTATTTTGAACGTGAATACCAAAATGGCGGACCGCTGTTGCCAGTGTCACAAGTGTGTGACAAAGTTACTGAGGCTCTTGGAATTGGAACAGCTACTGTGACTTGACCAGAATCAGCAAAGAAAAATTTGGAGATACATCAACGGAGGAGAATAAGTTATCTACTCCAAATAAAAGAAAAGAAACGTTGCCCTGTAACTGACATAGGCGATTTCGACGCCGCAGCAATTCGTAATCACATCTATGCATACTACACACGTAACGAGCTGCCAACATTAACAAAATTAGCAGTTTCTCTGAAAGATGCAAATTTGTTCAGCGGGAGCCTACCATCTTTATCACCAATATTTAAAAAATTGGATTCTATTATAAAAAGAGTAACAAAAAAACATTATTATGGAACGTAACGACATTGCTCTTGCACGCATTCTTTTTTTACGAAAAGTGATAGATATTGATAATTGGGATAAAGTGGTGTTCCTAGATGAAACATGGCTGAATGCAAACCACACGGTTTCTAGAACTTGGACTTATGATAAACCCGAATCGTCTACCAATGTACCTGAGGGCAAAGGTCAAAGATTAGATGAATTTTGAAAAATTCATCTCTTCAAAATTTAGATAAAGATAGTTAGTTAAGAAAAGAAAAGATAGTTTAAAAATCCAAAGAATGGTTTATAAAACTTCTAAATAATTTAGATGAATCCCATTTGATTCTAATGGACAATATCATATCATTCAGTTCAAAAAATAAGCCTCCGACAGCGAATAACCGGAAGAATGAAATAATTTCGTGTTTGCAAACCAATGGAGTATAAGCCGACGGCACTGTTGAAAAAATAACTTTTGCGTTTAGTGGGAAAGAAGCCCCAAAACGCCAATATATGTTTTATAAAAAAAATTAACTCATTATATTCGTTTTAGGTCATGCAGCAAAACACAACACCACCCCACCGTTCACGGCAAATAAAATTTAAAATTTGCTGAACATATAACACCAAATGATTGGAAGAAGGTGGTCGATAAAACGCGAAGAATTATCACAGAAGATTGGCAACGTGATGTCCGCTTTGATTATTTGTGTGATCAGGAATTAATAATTAGTCTCGAAGATTGTTCCAGTGACTCTGATTCTGATGATGATGATTGTGACTTAGGATGTACACCTTTGTGTCAATAAATTTATTATTGCTAATTTTTTTATTTTTTTTATTAGCTCAAAATGCGTCCCAATGTTTAAATACTTGGTTAAAATAAGTATTGGGTGCATATTTTTTATTAATATTTATGAATACTTTGTCGATATATCGATTTAATGTTCTCAGCACTAGTCACATCAGAATGACAGCTGTCATTCTAATCAAGCTATTTTTAATAAACTATAGACCTTATTCCTCTCCTATAAATTCCTCTTCCCAAACCTCCCCCGGTTCCGAAGGCGAAAAAAAGCAGTCGGTCTGAGGAGGAGTCTCCCAAAGACCAGCCTAGGAAACCTGTGGAAGCTGGCAACTGGGGAGAAGAAGCTCAGCTTCAGTGCCGTAGCTGGCTCCGCGCGTGTAGGAATTTGCAATCCGAATCTTATGAGTGTGGAGCAGATACGGCTGGTCCACCGGACACTAACACATGCTATCGCTAAGAGAGCCTGTGGGGCGCAGCCGGGAATGAAACCGAAATTTTCGAATTTTCTCCCACAAGCCAGGTTGGATTATGGTAACGTACCTGAATAAGGCAAGCCAGGACTGGATTGTGGGTGAAGTCGGAAAACTAAAACCTTGGCTGGAGGCAGAGCTCTCGATAATACCCGAGGGCGAACTGCCCAAGCCTCAGCTGGGCATCACCTATCTGCCCCTTAGCGAAGCTGACTCTCCAGAGGAGGCGGCTGTGCTGTTGAGGGCACAAAATGAAGGGGTTCATAACGAGCTCTGCAAAATCCTCCACCGTAGGGACGAGGAGAATGAGATCCTAGTAACCTTTTCTCTTGACGACCCATCGGCGGAGGCTCTCCGGGCGGCAGGCGGCGGAGTCATCCTTGGCTTTAAAATGATAACTTTTAAAATCAGTGGAGGCTCTGACACTGTAATGGAGCCTGATCCGCCCAAACTCCAATCCCTCGCCCTCCACCTCGCGGAGTGAGACTGGAACGTCATCAGCGAGAGTGACTGAGAACCAAACCGCTGATCTCGCCTCGCTCCGAGGGCCCCCGGTGGTGTCGGTCAGGGGTAAGGGGAAGGGAGATGGGAGCGGTAGAGCGAAAGGTACGGCGAGGGTCAAGAGTGCCAGTAAAGGACGTCTTCGTCCTCAGCAGGCGAAAACGACCCCTGCCCTCCCCACGTCTATAAATGGCTAACCCCAATGGTGGGACGAGTGTCCTTCAGGTAAATCTACACCATGCAGCAGCTGCTTCTGCCATGGTGGAGGTTTGCTTTTCAGAGGAAAACATCGACTTCGCCCTCATACAAGAGCCTTGGGTGACCAACGGTCAAGTTCTGGGATTGTTGGTTGCCGGTAAGATCCTAGTTAATACTAAAGGCAGTATACCCAGAGCTTGTATAATTTACCCTAAAAACATTGAACTTTTAGCTGTTCTAGAGTATTGCAACGACGACCTGGTCAGAGCCTTCATAAATCTCAAGGGATGCACTGCCTAACTGCCATCGAGTTAGAGCGAGTGGCGTAGTTCGCCCGAAAACACAACGCCGAACTTGTTATGGGATGTGATGCTAATGCTCACCACACAGCCTGGGGAAACACTAACATCAACGAAAAAGGTGAGTTACTTTATGACTTTTTCATATCCAATCGCCTGGTAAGCCTCAACTTAGGTTGTACACCAACCTTAGTAAAGCGTGCTAGGCAAGAAGTGTTAGATATAACCTTTGCGACTAATAACATATCCAGGAGGTTAACTGACTGGCATGTTAGTAGTGAAAACTCGATGTCTGATTACAAACACATTAAGTTTGTGATTGGGGCATCACCAACTTATGAAACTGCTGCTGCTTTTTGGGATGAATGAAATTTGGGCGGTGCTGCAGTCGCTTCAGCGGTGCCAAGTGGACTGTCGGTATATCGAAGTGCTGAAGTGTTTGTACAGTGGGCTACGATGGCTATCCGAGTACAAAGCCAGTACGAAACCTATCCAACTGCAGAAAGGTGTAAGACAGGGTGACGTTATATCACCGAAACTTTTCACCGCTGCATTGGGAGACGTTTTCAAGCTACTGGACTGGAAAGGATACGGTATTAACATCAATGGCGAGTACATCACTCACCTTCGATTTGCCGACGATATAGTTCTTATGGCAGAATCGCTGGAGGACCTAAGCACTATGCTCATTGACCTCAATAATGTCTCCCAACGGATAGGTCTTAAGATAAACATGTGTGCAATGTCCATGTCACTATGCCGGTAGTTGTTGGGAGCACTAAGCTCGAAGTTGTTGACGAGTATGTTTACCTGGGACAAATAGTCCGACTAGGTAAGTCCAACTTCGAGAGGTCAATCGACGGATTCAACTCGGCTGGGCAACGATCGGGAAATGGCACACATCTTCTCGTCAGGTATACCTCGAAACCTGAAAACGAAATTATACAACCAGTGCTGGCCGTATGAGGTCACTGAAGGTCGCTCAGCGAGCTATGGAGGAGCTATGCTTGAGGTTTCTTTGCGTGATAAACTTAGGAATGAGGATATCCGCAGTAAAACCAGAGTGACCGACATAGCCCAACGGATTAGTAAGCTGAAGTGGCAATGGGCCGCCATATAGCTCGAAGAACCGACAACCGATGGGGAAAAAGGTTCTCGGTGGCAGCCTCACCTCGTACCGTAGGCGAAGTGGCGACCCCCACTAGATGGAGTGACGATCTGGTAAAAATGCAGGCAGTCGATGGATGAAACTGGCTCAGGACCGGCTGGTGGCATAACTTGGGGAGACCTATGTTCAGCAGTGGACTTGTAAAGGCTGTAATGATGATGATGATGATGATAGATATGGGTAGGCAGATAAAGTGAGTGTCAATATTAAGTTTAATTGTTATTCTCATCCATCAATTTACTGCAAGTGATATAATCATTCATGGAATTTATCATCTGAGACAATAACGAATAATGTCTTGATTATTTTGCTTTTAAGTACTTACTGTGTTTTTTTAACAAGGGACCAAAATATATAAATTTAAGCAGGATTCAGCCTACTTATTTATTGTTCGCAATAAGTTGACACTTCCTATAAAGATTGGTTTTATAGTCTGTTTACAGACATTAATAAGTGAAAGAGACGTAAGTTATTTGAAAAATTTAAAAGGGTTTTTATATCTCTTTGTGCTTAATTGTCAGTGATCCTTTTATTCACGAGTGGTCCGATTTTGATACCATGATTTTCTTGTTCTTTGTTTAAACTACTCATTTCCGGGAAGGCTAACCATAATTGGTCAAAATTGATTAAACTTAAAAGGTCTACAACTTTTACGATTTCTAGAGGCATCTCAGTTATGTCGCAGTTATTTTAAAAGCTTAATTGATGCCTTACATATAACGTAGCTTTTAGATTAAACCATATTGAGTTAACTTAAAAGGTATGCAATTTATATCTGTTTTATTAAATCACGTTTTATAAGATAATGGTCATCGAAGATTATATTTTATTGGGTAATCTTGTGTAGTGTACTACATGGTGTTTGTAGTTCGTCTTTGTACAACCTTTTACATATTTCTTTCTTACCATTTCGGTCTGAAGAGTATTGAGAGCCAGTATAATTACAAACTCCCCATCTCTGTGAGAGGTGCCAACGCATTTGTGGCCTTAATTGTTTGAAGATCGTTGCGGATGTCCATGGACTGCATTGTGCCGTGTGGTGGCGGTATAAGAGAATTCACCATCCTTTTCGTTCAGTGGGTGTCCCAAGAGGCGACTGTGGGTTATGCCAGAAGGCCACCGATAGATGGCGTTACAATCATTTTGTTCGCCAGACGTAAAATACCTAGAATACCAACGGGAGCAAAGAGTGGGAAAAACATCTCGTATTATGATCGTCAAACCACCTGCCAAACTTTCGACGTTCAGTTCCAGCTGTGAAATTGGGATTCAAGAAGTATCACCTGTGGCGTTGCTCCTCGTCACCGGTCTGGGTATTTACCGTCTGGCGTAAACTAGATAACACGTCTAATAACAAACCAGATCGATTCAACTTCAACAACTTACTTAACCATTGGCTTGAAATGTTACGAAAATACTATCACCACAAAGAATTTGTGGTAGTACCAGAAAGTTAGTGGTGCTAGCAGAACCAGTTACTCGACTCCACAGTCGGTAATTCATTCTTGGGGCGATGTACGCTTCTAACAAAATCCCAGAAAATATACAAAATTTCCTATTTAGCTCAGTTTCTTTTCAATTCCAAATGCTGCACCTCTGACGGACCTATTAAGCTCAGTTTCCTTTCAACTCAAAAGGCTGCATCTCTGACGGATCTTTTATTTGGCTCATTTCCTCAATTCAGAAAACTGCATCTCTGACGAATCAATTTAGCTCAGTTTCTTTTCAAAAGTCTGCATCCCTGACGGATAATTATGCTCAGTTTCCTTTAATTAAAAAAATATCCCATTTCCATTTGGAATAAACAGGCTATTTTCATGCTTTCCTATACGCTGCGTTTCAAAACATTTAAATAGGCTGACGAATCAATTTTGCTCAGTTTCCTTTTAATGGCTGCATCTCTGACAAATCTATAAAACTCAGTTTTCTTTCAATTCAAAAAGCAATGGATAGTTCATTTCCCAGTGACCATGCGGGCGAAGCCGCGGGTAACAGCTAGTATTTCCATAAAATGGCATTAAGACATCATCTTGAATGCACCTAACTAATTTTATGAATTTTACCTTCCATATTTTGTATTTCCCGTCTTTCCAGTCCACTGCACCCATGATCTAATGTATAGAATAGAATAATTTTTATTCAATATAGATTATTACATAATACTTATTGAAAGTAATTTTAAATTTACCACTGTTTCGGAAAATATCTCTGTCCTGGGAGGAACCAAGAAACCGAGTGGGACTCTTTTTTAAACATATTTCACTTTACAATAATTTTGTTTGTACAATTTTAAATGAATTTTCATAGCACCAGCATGGTGGCGATCACCTCATTTCAGGGTTATTTTCATTATGTGTATTCTTTGATATTATAATAGCCCGTTTTGTACAATTTTTCTTTAATAAAACACTTAAACTTATTTATTGACAAATTTTGTAAATTTTCTGGAATTTTGTTGTAAAAGTTTATTGCCCCATAAATGAATAATTAATTCTGTTGAGTCTAGTAACTGGTACAAGTTTATGTTTGTTCCTAGTGTTTTAGTATGAACATCTTTATCATAACAAAGCTATTTATGTTTTAATGTACATACATTACATTTTTATAAATATATTGCGATGCCAAAGTTAATATGTTATTTCTTTAAATTTTTCTCTAATGGACTCTTTAAAATTGAAGTTGTTTAAAATTTAAGTTAATAAAAGAGAGCCGTACGGGTGATTTATGCACGTGCGGCTCTCTTTGCAAACAAATTATTACTTTAATGTCAGTCTCATTACCCTATAGATAGCAAAATTCCATAAGACATCATGCTATGAAAGTAACTAAAATAAACTAATCTAGCTGTCTCAACATTAGTGAGACTTCTAGTCTTTCTTATAATCTAATTGGGCTGGGGTTATTTTGACATTATCAGTAGGACTAGATTAACACCCATTTCTGCTCTCCTGTCCAGCGAGCAGTTTGGCGAATGGCTCTGGGGGAGAGCGCAGGTCGTGTTGATCACCAGGGCAAGTCTGAGGAGCTCTTCCTTCACGTGGTTACCGCCTGTTATTTGGTCTGGTTCAATAGGAAACAGACAGAACAGAAACACTGAGACGATTCTCTTTTTCTTTTCTTTTATCCACGCCCTTTTCCTATCTAACTTAATCCAAGGTGTTAAGCGTATCGTGACATGGAAGCGTGGCTGGGGTCAGTCGCAAACGGTACCTACCGAGACCAGGGCGATTCGGGTTGTATTTTAGCCCTTCCTTTGGCATGCGGGGATCTGCCGGGGGTGACCGAATATTTCCCTAGCTAATCGTGGGACCAAAATGGATTAAGATCGGCATTTTGAAAAAATTATTGGAAAATCTCCTTTAATGAAACTGACTGTAGGTCTGGAAGAGGCGTTTTTAGCCTCACCAACACCCTGCAACACTACGTACCAACATGAGACGTGCCGTGAAGTGGAGGGCACGTCTGCATCCGAACCACATTCGGAAACAAACCAGGGAGGGGAAAAGAAAAAGTTTACTATAGTGCTTTAAATATAGCTTGATTACAATAACGGCTGTCATCAAAAGTGACGGCATAATTTTGTAATAGCGTCCAACGTAACGAGTGATTTGATTAATATTGGAAAACGAAAAATCATTAATTTCTGGCGAGTAAACAATATTTTTGATGACAGTTCTTCACTTAAAAACGTACATAACACATAAATTCGGCTTTAAAATTAAACCAGTTAGTATTAATTCATTATCACAAAAAATAAGCCTAATAATTTACTACACACAAGGTTACCCCAAGTTTAAAAATGTTAGAGATGGGACAAATCGACAAATGTGAATTTATTAAATTAAAATAAATTTATTTTAATTATTGTTTCAGAAAAAATGTTTCCTTTCAAAAATAATAATAATCATGCGATCGTTTTTTTAATATTGGTAACACTGAGCATATTGAGCCGCTATTTTGTTTGTTTGACCGTCAGTCAGTACAGTGCCGACGCCAGACGCCTTGTACTTTGTGTTCCCAGTTTTCGTTTATTTCGTTGTTTTGGGTATTTTTGTTTTCTATTTTGTTATTATTTTTTGTTTTGTTATTGCCTTTTTGTTGTTACAATGTCAAAAGAACCAGAAAAACTGTTTTAAACAGCGAATCTCATGAGTTTGTGATTCTTTTGCGTTATTTTTGAACGTGAATACCAAAATGGCGGACCGCTGTTGCCAGTGTCACAGTGTGTGACAAAGTTACTGAGGCTCTTGAATTGGAACAGCTACTGTGACTTGACCAGAATCAGCAAAGAAAAATTTGGAGATACATCAACGGAGGAGAATAAGTTATCTACTCCAAATAAAAGAAAAGAAACGTTGCCCTGTAACTGACATAGGCGATTTCGACGCCGCAGCAATTCGTAATCACATCTACGCATACTACACACGTGACGAACTGCCAACATTAACAAAATTAGCAGTTTCTCTGAAAGATGCAAATTTGTTCAGCGGGAGCCTACCATATTTATCAAAAATATTAAAAAAAAGGATTCTATTATAAAAAGAGTAAAAAAAAATTATTATGGAACGTAACGACATTGCTCTTGCATTCTTTTTACGAAAAGTGATAGATATTAATGATTGGGATAAAGTGGTGTTCCTGGATTAAACATGGCTGAATGCAAACCACACAGTTTCTAGAACTTGGACTTATGATAAGCCCGAATCGTCTACCAAGGTACCTGAGGGCAAGGGTCAAAGATTAGATGAATTTTGAAAAATTCATCTCTTCGAAATTTAGATAAAGATAGTTAGAAAAGAAAAGATAGTTTAAAAATCCAAAGAATGGTTTATAAAACTTCTAAATAATTTAGATGAATCCCATTTGATTCTAATGGACAATATCATATCATTCAGTTCAAAAAATAAGCCTCCGACAGCGAATAACCGGAAGAATGAAATAATTTCGTGTTTGCAAACCAATGGAGTATAAGCCGACGGCACTGTTGAAAAAATAACTTTTGCGTTTAGTGGGAAAGAAGCCCCAAAACGCCAATATATGTTTTATAAAAAAAATTAACTCATTATATTCGTTTTAGGTCATGCAGCAAAACACAACACCACCCCACCGTTCACGGCAAATAAAATTTAAAATTTGCTGAACATATAACACCAAATGATTGGAAGAAGGTGGTCGATAAAACGCGAAGAATTATCACAGAAGATTGGCAACGTGATGTCCGCTTTGATTATTTGTGTGATCAGGAATTAATAATTAATCTCGAAGATTGTTCCTGTGACTCTGATTCTGATGATGATGATTGTGACTTAGGATGTACACCTTTGTGTCAATAAATTTATTATTGCTAATTTTTTTTATTTATTTTTTTATTAGCCCAAAATGAGTCCCAATGTTTAAATACTTGGTTAAAATGAATATTGGGTGCATGTTTTTTATTAATATTTATGTATACTTTGTCGATATATCGATTTAATGTTCTCAGCACTAGTCACATCAGAATAACAGCTGTCATTCTAATCAAGCTATTTTTAATAAACTATAGACCTTATTCCTCTCCTATAAATTCCTCTTCCCAAATCTCCCCCAGTTCCGAAGGCGAAAAAAAGCAGTCGGTCTGAGGAGGAGTCCCCCAAAGACCAGCCCAGAAAACCTGTGGAGGCTGGCTGGGGAGAAGAAGCTCAGCTTCAGGGCCGTAGCTGGCTCCGCGTGTAGAATTTGCAATCCGAATCTTATGAGCTTGGAGCAGATGCGGTTGGTCCACGGACACTAACACATGCTATCGCTAAGAGAGCCTGTGCGCGGGAATGAAACCGAAATTTTCGAATTTTCTCCCACAAGCCAGGTTGGATTATGGTAACGTACCTGAATAAGGCAAGCCAGGACTGGATTGTGGGTGAAGTCGGAAAACTAAAACCTTGGCTGGAGGCAGAGCTCTCGATAATACCCGAGGGCGAACTGCCCAAGCCTCAGCTGGGCATCACCTATCTGCCCCTTAGCGAAGCTGACTCTCCAGAGGAGGCGGCTGTGCTGTTGAGGGCACAAAATGAAGGGGTTCATAACGAGGTTCTGCAAAATCCTCCACCGTAGGGACGAGGAGAATGAGATCTAGTAACCTTTTCTCTTGACGACCCATCGGCGGAGGCTCTCGGGCGGCAGGCGGCGGAGTCATCCTTGGCTTTAAAATGATAACTTTTAAAATCAGTGGGCTCTGACACTGTGGAGCCTGATCCGCCCAAACTCAATCCTCGCCCTCCACCTCGCGGAGTGAGACTGGAACGTCATCAGCGAGAGTGACTGAGAACCAAACCGCTGATCTCGCCTCGCTCCGAGGGCCCCCGGTGGTGTCGGTCAGGGGTAAGGGGAAGGGAGATGGGAGCGGTAGAGCGAAAGGTACGGCGAGGGTCAAGAGTGCCAGTAAAGGACGTCTTCGTCCTCAGCAGGCGAAAACGACCCTGCCCTCCCACGTCTATAAATGGCTAACCCCAATGGTGGGACGAGTGTCCTTCAGGTAAATCTACACCATGGCAGCTTCTGCCATGGTGGAGGTTTGCTAGAGGAAAACATCGACTTCGCCTCCAAGAGCCTTGGGTGACCAACGGTCAAGTTCTGGGATTGTTGGTTGCCGGTAAGATCCTAGTTAATACTAAAGGCAGTATACCCAGAGCTTGTATAATTTACCTAAAAACATTGAACTTTTAGCTGTTCTAGAGTATTGCAACGACGACCTGGTCAGAGCCTTCATAAATCTCAAGGGATGCACTAACTGCCATCGAGTTAGAGCGAGTGGCGTAGTTCGCCAAAACAACGCCGAACTTGTTATGGGATGTGATGCTAATGCTCACCACACAGCCTGAAACACTAACATCAACGAAAAGGTGAGTTACTTTATGACTTTTCATATCCAATCGCCTGGTAAGCCTCAACTTGGGTTGTACACACCTTAGTAAAGCGTGCTAGGCAAAAGTGTTAGATATAACCTGCGACTAATAACATATCCAGGAGGTTAACTGACTGGCATGTTGTAGTGAAAACTCGATGTCTGATTACAAACACATTAAGTTTGTGATTGGGGCATCACCAACTTATGAAACTGCTGCTGCAGGATGAATGAAATTTGGGCGGTGCTGCAGTCGCTTCAGCGGTGCCAAGTGGACTGTCGGTATATCGAAGTGCTGAAGTGTTTGTACAGTAGGGCTACGATGGCTATCCGAGTACAAAACCAGAGTACGAAAGCTATCCAACTGCAGAAAGGTATAAGACAGGGTGACGTTATATCCCCGAAACTTTTCACCGCTGCATTGGGAGACGTTTTCAAGCTACTGGACTGGAAAGGATACGGTATTAACATCAATGGCGAGTACATCACTCACCTTCGATTTGCCGACGATATAGTTCTTATGGCAGAATCGCTGGAGGACCTAAGCACTATGCTCATTGACCTCAATAATGTCTCCCAACGGATAGGTCTTAAGATAAACATGTGCAATGTCCATGTCACACACCTATGCCGGTAGTTGTTGGGAGCACTAAGCTCGAAGTTGTTGACGAGTATGTTTACCTGGGACAAATAGTCCGACTAGGTAAGTCCAACTTCGACCGAGAGGTCAATCGACGGATTCAACTCGGCTGGGCGATCGAAATTACGGCACATCTTCTCGTCGGTATGCCTCGAAACCTGAAAACGAAATTATAGCCAGTGCTGGCCGTATGGGGTCACTGAAGGTCGCTCAGCGAGCTATGGAAGGGCTATGCTTGGGTTTCTTTGTGATAAACTTAGGAATGAGGATATCCGCAGTAAAACCAGAGTGACCGACATAGCCCAACGGATTAGTAAGCTGAAGTGGCAATGGGCCGGCCATATAGCTCGAAGAACCGACAACCGATGGGGAAAAAGGTTCTCGGTGGCAGCCTCATACCGGTAGGCGAAGTGTAGGGCGACCCCCACTAGATGGAGTGACGATCTGGTAAGAAATGCAGGCAGTCGATGGATGAAACTGGCTCAGGACCGGGCTGTGTGGCATAACTTGGGGAGACCTATGTTCAGCAGTGGACTTGTAAAGGCTGTAATGATGATGATGATGATGATAGATATGGGTAGGCAGATAAAGTGAGTGTCATTAAGTTTAATTGTTATTCTTATTCATCCATCAATTTACTGCAAGTGATATAATCATTCATGGAATTTATCATCTCTGAGACAATAACGAATAATGTCTTGATTATTTTGCTTTTAAGTACTTACTGTTTTTAACAAGGGACCAAAATATAAATTTAAGCAGGATTCAGCCTACTTATTTATTGTTCGCAATAAGTTGACACTTCCTATAAAGATTGGTTTTATAGTCTGTTTACAGACATTAATAAGTGAGAAGAGACGTAAGTTATTTGAAAAATTTAAAAGGTTTTATATCTCTTTGTGTGCTTAATTGTCAGTGATCCTTTTATTCACGAGTGGTCCGATTTTGATACCATGATTTTCTTGTTCTTTGTTTAAACTACTCATTTCCGGGAAGGCTTTAACCATAATTGGTCAAAATTGATTAAACTTAAAAGGTCTACAACTTTCATTACGATTTCTAGAGGCATCTCAGTTATGTCGCAGTTATTTTAAAAGCTTAATTGATGCCTTTACATATAACGTAGCTTTTAAGATTAAACCATATTGAGTTAACTTAAAAGGTATGCAATTTATATCTGTTTTTATTAAATCACGTTTTATAAGATAATGGTCATCGAAGATTATATTTTATTGGGTAATCTTGTGTAGTGTACTACATGGTGTTTGTAGTTCGTCTTTGTACCAACCTTTTACATATTTCTTTCTTACCATTTCGGTCTGAAGAGTATTGAGAGCCAGTATAATTACAAACTCCCCATCTCTGTGCTGAGAGGTGCCAACGCATTTGTGGCCTTAATTGTTTGAAGATCGTTGCGGATGTCCATGGACTGCATTGTGCCGTGTGGTGGCGGTATAAGAGAATTCACCATCCCTTTTCGTTCAGTGGGTGTCCCAAGAGGCGACTGTGGGTTATGCCAGAAAGGCCACCGATAGATGGCGTTACAATCATTTTGTTCACGCCAGACGTAAAATACCTAGAATACCAACGGGGAGCAAGAAGTGGGGAAAAACATCTCGTATTATGATCGTCAAACCACCTGCCAAACTTTCGACGTTCAGTTCCAGCTGTGAAATTGGGGTTCAAAGTATCGCACCTGTGGCGTTGCTCCTCGTCACCGGTCTGGGTATTTACCGTCTGGCGTAAACTAGATAACACTACGTCTAATAACAAACCAGATCGATTCAACTTCAACAACTTACTTAACCATTGGCTGAAATGTTACGAAAATACTATCACCACAAAGAATTTGTGAGTAGTACCAGAAAGTTAGTGGTGCTAGCAGAACCAGTTACTCGACTCCACAGAGTCGGTAATTCATTCTTGGGGCGATGTACACGCTCTACAACAAAATCAGAAAATATACAAAATTTCCTATTTAGCTCAGTTTCTTTTCAATTCCAAATGCTGCACCTCTGACGGACCTATTAAGCTCAGTTTCCTTTCAACTCAAAAGCTGCATCTCTGACGGATCTTTTATTTGGCTCAGTTTCCTTTCAATTCAGAAAACGCATCTCTGACGAATCAATTTAGCTCAGTTTCTTTTCAAAAGTCTACATCCCTGACGGATAATTATGCTCAGTTTCCTTTAATTAAAAATATCCCATTTCCATTTGGAACAAACAGGCTATTTTCATGCTTTCCTATACGCTGCGTTTCAAAACATTTAAATAGGCTGACGAATCAATTTTGCTCAGTTTCCTTTTAATGTGCATCTCTGACAAATCTATAAAACTCAGTTTTCTTTCAATTCAAAAGCAATGGATAGTTCATTTCCCAGTGACCATGCGGGCGAAGCCGCGGGTAACAGCTAGTATTTCCATAAAATGGCATTAAGACATCATCTTGAATACCTAACTAATTTTATGAATTTTACCTTCCATATTTTGTATTTCCCGTCTTTCCAGTCCACTGCACCCATGATCTAATGTATAGAATAGAATAATTTTATTCAATATAGATTATTACATAATACTTATGGTAATTTTAAATTTACCACTGTTTCGGAAAATATCTCTGTCCTGGGAGGAACCAGCAAAAACCGAGTGGGACTCTTTTTTAAACATATTTCACTTTACAATAATTTTGTTTGTACAATTTTTAATGAATTTTCATAGCACCAGCATGGTGGCGATCACCTCATTTCAAGGGGTTATTTTCATTTATGTATTCTTTGATATTATAATAGCCCGTTTTGTACAATTTTTCTTTAATAAAACACTTAAACTTATTTATTGACACATTTTGTAAATTTTCTGGGATTTTGTTGTAAAAGCGTTTGCATTGCCCCATAAATGAATAATTAATTCTGTTGAGTCTAGTAACTGGTATTACAAGTTTATGTTTGTTCCTAGTGTTTTAAGTATGAACATCTTTATTCATAACAAAGCTATTTATGTTTTTATGTGCATATATTACATTTTTATAAATATATTGCGATGCCAAAGTTAATATGTTATTTCTTTAAATTTTTCTGTAATGGACTCTTTAAAATTGAAGTTGTTTAAAAGTTAAGTTAATAAAAGAGAGCCGTACGGGTGATTTATGCCCGTGCGGCTCTCTTTTGCAAACCAAATATTACTTCAATATCAGTCTCATTACCCTATAGATAGCAAAATTCCATAAGACATCATGCTATTAAAGTAACTAAAATAAACTAATCTAGCCGTCTCAACATTGGTGAGACTTCTAGTCTTTCTTACAGCATATGCTGCAGAACTAAGTATTTGCCTGGGCTGGGTTGATCTAATGGGCGGGGTTATTTTGACATTATCAGTAGGACTACATGCACCATTTCTGCTCTCTGTCCAGCGAGCAGTTTGGCGAATGGCTCTGGGGAGAGCGCAGGTCGTGTTGATCACCAGTGCAAGTCTGAGTTCTTCCTTCACGTGGTTGCCGCCTGTTATTTGGTCTGGTTTAATAGGATACAGACAGAACAGAAACACTCAGACGATCCTCTTTTTCTTTTCTTTTATCCACGCCCTTTTCTATCCTAACAATCCAAGGTGTTAAGCGTACCGTGACATGGAAGCGTGGCTGGGGTCCAGTCGCAAACAGTACCTACCCGAGACCAGGGCGATTCGGGTTGTATTTTAGCCCTTCCTTTGGCATGCGGGGATCTGCCGGGGGTGACCGAATATTTCCTAGCTAATCGTGGGACCAAAATGGATTAAGATCGGCATTTTGAAAAAATTATTGGAAAATCTCCTTTAATGAAACTGACTGTGGGTCTGGAAGAGGCGTTTTAGCCTCATCAACACCCTGCAACACTACGCACCAACATGGGACGTGCCGTGAAGTGGAGGCACGTCTGCATCCGAACCATTCGGAAACAAACCAGGAGGAAAGAAAAAGTTTTGATGACGGCTGTCATCAAAAGTGACAACATAATTTTGTAATAGCGTCCAACGTAACGAGTGATTTGATTAATATTGGAAAACGAAAAATCATTAATTTCTGGCGAGTAAACAATATTTTTGATGACAGTTCTTCACTTAAAAACGTACATAACACATAAATTCGGTTTAAAATTAAACCAGTTAGTATTAATTCATTATCACAAAAATAAGCTAATAATTTACTACCACCTTATTGGTCGCACGTTTTATCGCATGACGCGGTCGCTCACTACTTAAGTGGGGAGCGGTTGCGACGGCGAGTCTTATAAATAGCAGCTGTTTTTGGCTCGCCGCTCACTTAGCGGTCAGCCACCGTAGAGTCTGAATTTCCGCAAAGTAACGCCTGATTGTATTAATTATCTTAAAAATGAATAAACCAAACTACGGATATTCATTAAAGAAAAAATTAAAACATGTGCAAAAAAAATTCCAAAATTTGCAAAAAAATTAAGAGCAAACCACTGAGGCATTGTTTTGTGCATTTACAAACTCTAGAAACCAATAAATTTTTATTCAAACCATTAAAACGTAACCAGAAGCGGATTGCCGACAGCGCCCTAGGTTAGCACCTCACCGGCGCCCCTCTAGCGGCCACATATTGTAAACTAGCTTTTTACCCGCAGCTTCGCTCGCGTGAGCTTGAATTTAGGAACATCATTAAATGCTGTTTCGTGCCAAATTTATCACAATATGATCACTTTTCTGTCAGTTTTTTTTTAAATTCTAAAAGAATATTAGACGTAGATTTATTTGACATAGATTTCATGATTTTTTAATGAAATTACCGTTTCATTTAGCTGTACTAACATGATGGAGAGTGACTAAAGCTAATAAAACGTTGTGAAAAGATGATTTTTTTTCCTCGGGATCGAATTTCTTTGTGACCCATCATCAAAGGTATTCTTAGTACTATCGTCTGTCTTCGTTTTCGGAAGCGTTTCACAAACACCCGGTATTATGCTACGGGAACACGTGAATATATATGTCTAGAAACTAAAAATGAGACACGTATTTACGCTACCAGGTATTCACTTCAAAGTACGGCACCCTGGTACGTGCAAAAAATACTTGCAAGTATGAAAGTATGTGTTGTTAGTTGTTCGAAGAACTTGAACACTACACATGAAAATACTTGCATAGGAAAATGATCCATATCTCAATAGCAATAAGAAACTCAATCGTATTTGTGAATGAATAATACTTTGAACTTCAAAGTATTTTTTTTATTTATACGACTTTGCTCCTTATTCGTAGTAGGATAACATGGAATACGGATCAAATTCCTATGCAAGTATTTTCAAATTTTGACACCACGGCTGTACACGTCACTCGCGTCGCAATGAGACGTATTTATTAGATTACGCTACCAGGTTTTCACTTCAAAGTACGGCGCCCTTTTACGAGCAAAAAATACTTGCAAGTATGAAAGTAAAGTATGTGTTGTAAGTCAGATGCTCGAATAACTTAAGCACTACACATGAAAATACTTGCATGGGAAAATGATCCATATCTTGATAGGAATAACAAATTCAATCGTATTTATGAATTAAAAAATACTTTGAACTTCAAAGTATTTTTTTATTTATATGACTTTGCTCCTTATTCATAGTAGGCTAACATGGAAAACGGGTCAAATTCCTATGCAAGTATTTTCAAAATATGACACCGCGGCTGGACACGTCGCGTAAGTAATAAGAATTATGTTTATATTCGAGGAAGTAAAAGTTTTGTTTCGATTATTTGTAAATTCAGTTGTTATTGTGAACTGATTACGGGGTTGGATTTAGAATCGTTTGGCAGGAATTTGGGGGAGTAAGGTGTTTTATATGATAGAGGTTTGGTCCCCAATTATATTAATACTACTTACATTGAAAGGTAATGCACCGTTATCGAAAAAATAAATAAAAACTATAATAACCTAAAATGCGTAAAACATGGAAAAACGTATGCAATATCACTGTTATAGCTGGATAGCACACATGATTTTGTGTAAGTGCGACAAGGTGTAAGACTAGTGTCACATTATTCTACTGTCTATACTCACTGTCAAGTTTCAAATCGCACGATATACTACTTTTTATGCATTTTGTGTTTTATTTCTGAATTGTTTAAAACTGCCCAGAAAAACTTTCAGTTGTAATAGGTTAGAAGGTTGTGACAGGAGCGAAGGCAACCTGACTTTATAGATAAGATATCTGATCTGATCGAATCTGTACTAAAATTGAATCAGCACGCCCCGACTCCACGTAGTCTTGTCTGCCCTACTCCTAGAGTGTTTTTGTAAAGCCGTAGGCGCAGAGGGAGAGCAGTCCCCGCCCGCCGTAGCAAATCGCAGGCCTCCGCAGCTTCGGCTTATTGGTCGCCTTTGGCAACCAGCCTCAGCCTCTACGGCTCGCACAGGTGCCTGCGATTTGTTACGCAAGGGCGAAGGGGCTGCACTTCCCGCAGCACCGAAGCCGTTATAGAAGTAACTTTCGGTCAATATTCCTGTCTAAAAAAGTGAGGTTATGATTTTACAAAAAAAAAAAACCATTACTCGTAAACTATGCTTTTCCGCAAGGAGGGAAGGGTAGAGGGGCTTTCCCTGACTCCTCACACTCCTGCTCCCCTCTTCCCCCTCCTGTCAGAGACGATAAATGTTATCATTTTGAGGATAAGTCTATGGGATTTTCTTTTTGATTTTTCTCAAGAAAGGTGTATTACCTTTTAATGGGAGTGGTATCGGGGGTAAGGGGACACCCACCCCCTCCTCTCCCCTATTCCCTGCCCCCCTCCTGCCAAACGATTCTAAATTTCAACCTGATTACGTAACCTACTGACCGTGACCTAATTTTTAAATAGTTATTTCGCGTGTATATTGAATTTAGAGACAATTTTAAAACTTTTATTAATTAGTAGTCATAGAATTATCACCCAGTAGAAACGCAGTCTAGTACAAAACACGAGCGTCAAAGTGACGCAAGGTTATTATGTTAGTGTGCGCGAGTCGAATGTGCCTACGCTCATCATACGCACACATACACGGCATTCAGTGATACCAGTTTCTAGCGTTTGCAATCAAATTGTGCTAATCACAATTTTATTGATTAATTATAATTAATCGATAAAATAAAAATTAGGTATTACGTACGATGACGTATTTTATGAGAATATAAAATGTAATAAAATAAACATGATAATGATGGTACTAATATAACTTTACTATACATATTTTAATGGTACAAAAATGCAGACGTAATAAAATTTAAGGATATTATGTTATACACATTCCAGATGTGGAGGATCATACACCTTTCCTGTTGGACCTTCTGCTGACCTCTCATCCGGATGGATATCAGGTTTCCGTCTTGGCTCTTCGGACCATTGTCTGATCCGAAGTATAGTGCCACTGACGCTCTCCTCGCGGTTGCGTTCTGCAGGTTGCCGCCGTGTTTGGCATTACAGGTAGGCGGATTGGGATGCAATGCGGTTTTTCTTTGCATCCTACCCACGGGGGCGGGTTTGCCTCTCACCGGATGATCCCAGCGCTGTTGCTGACTCTGTCACCGATGTGGTGCTACAGGGAATGGAACTATTTATTCCATCATCTGTGGTACCCATAGGTGGCAGATCGCAGCCTTGGTTTGGTCGCTCCTGTAAGACTGCATTACGCAGTAAGCAGGAGTGTTATTAGGCCTGGCCTGACGCTTCAACGAATCGGGATGTAAACACCAGCATGCTTAAAAAGAAGTATAACTTCGCCTCCAGGTCTTTCAAAGAGTTATTGCCAAGGCAAAGTCAGAGCACATAGGCAGAATTAGCGAGAAACTAGTTCGCCTTCCTTCGGGAACCCGTGCATTCTGGTCTCTCGCCAAGGCTGTCCAAGGGAATTTCTGTAAACCATCAGTGGTGAGATCTGTGCAGAGATGGTAGCATCTCTGCACAGGGAGGATGACTCACTGGCCCACGCCGCAAAAGAGAAAACCTACCTTTTAGGCTCCCTTTTTGCGTCCAACTCAACTCTTGATGACGGGGGGAACACACCGCCGACCATCCCGCAGTGTGAGTGCTCTATGCCTGATGTGCGATTCACACAGTGCTCAGTACGCAAAGCACTCCTCTCCCTGGACATCCACAAGTCGAGTGGGCCTGATGGAATCCCGCCAATTGTGTTGAGGACGTGCGTTGACACGACAGCACTGGTGATACACCATGATGGTGGTACACCGGCCGTGCCAATATTTCTCATGAAAACGTTGCCAAGTACCGGAACAAACTTGTGTCTGAAGTCAAGACTTTGTTGAACAAAGTCTCGGATTGGGGGCGACTAAATCTAGTCCAGTTTAATCCCCAGAAGACACAAGTTTGCTCTTTTACCGCTAAAAAGAACCCCTTTGTCGTATCTCCTCAGTTTCAAGGCACTCCCCTTGTTGCCTTAAGCTAGTATCGGAATCCTCGGCGTTGACATATCGAGTGACGTGCAGTTTCGTGGTCAGTTGGAAGAGAAGTCCAAATTGGCCACTAAAAAGCTTGGCGTGCTCAGTAGAGCGGGGCAGTATTTCATGCCGGCACACTGCCTGCAACTTTACAAGGCGCAGGTTCGACCTCACATGGAATACTGTTCCCATCTCTGGGCAGGGGCTCCCCAGTGCCAGCTCCTTCCACTTGACCGCATTCAGCGCAGAGCGGTTCGAATCGTCGACGACCGAGTTCTTTCCGATCGGCTTGAATCACTAGCACTGCGTAGAGATGTTGCATCTCTTAGCGTATTTTACCGCATGTACCACGGGGAGTGCTCTGAGGAATTGTTCGGACTAATTCCAGCCGCTCAATTTCACCATCGCCACATCGCGACAAAACTCGCGATACCATCCATACTATCTGGATGATTGGCGGTCCACCACTGTGCGATTTAGAAGATGTTTTCTTCCTCGCACAACTTCCTTGTGGAACCGATTACCACCAGCGATTTTTCCAGACCGATACGACCTAGGGACCTTCAAGAAAAGAGCCTACTCCTTTTTAAAAGGCCGGCAAAGCATCTGCAATTCCCCTGGTGTTGCAGTTGTTCATGGGCGGCGGTAGTCACTTAACATCAGGTGAACCGCATGCTCGTTTGCCCCCTCTCCTATAAAAAAAATACACAATTATTCGATCGAATGCAATAAGGACATCGTGTAATGCTTAATTTTAACCAACTTCAAAAAAGGAGGAGGTTCTCAGTTCAGTGTATTTTTAAATTTGTTACCTCAGAATTCGGTCACTTATAAACTGATTTGGATATTTTCTTATTTGAAAGAAAATGTACACGTAATAATTCTATGTTAGTAGTCCTAAGCCAAAAAGTAGGAAGGAAATATTTAATTTAGTTAACAAAAAAATTAAAAAAGGTTCAGTCTAAATTGTTGCCCGACTCGAATTAGTCATTCATATATATATATTGACACTAACAAATACTTTCAAGTATTTTTAAAACCTGGTTTTCGACCCGGGTATTTTTCCATACTCGTAATTAGAAGCCCTGGTATTAAATTTTGCAAGTATGTCTCATCTTTACTAGAAACATCTACTATTATTTATATCGGGCATCTTCCGATGTATCCATAAGAAAGGTAAAATGTCTTGAAATCAAAATGTATTATTATTATTTACATTTTACTCTTTACATTCATTCATAATTAAAGTTAATTTAGTTTTAACAAAATAATGATGAATTTCATGGTCTTCTATCAATTTACGGTATAATGTTTATTTGAGATATTTTATTCATATCATTGGTCCTATTTAATATTGATTGGCACCATAAAATAGAAGTAGATATTTTTTTTACGTTCGAGTAGACTTCAAAATTTCATAAATGCAGTTCTATAATGTTGTATACTACACATGGAATAAAACTAATGTTGCGGATTTTATCACGTTTAATTTTAACTTTTTTTACGTGGGGTTTTTTTTACGCATCTTTGGATGAAAGTTCCATAAAAACCGCGTAAAAGAACATGTCGTTTATGTGAAGCACCGACGCTCCGGGAAGTCTAAAGTATGTCAACATGTTTAGTATCGTCCTAACCATTATATCGGATCTGATAGACAACAAATCCTTGCAATAGAACACCGATTGCTACCAATGATGATTCGCGAGGCTATTAAAATTAAAAAAACATCCTAATTTTAATAGGGAAAATGGCTGAGTGCTACGATCTGCTAAGGACCCCATAATTAATAAAATTAAATGCAAACCCAAGCATACTACTGTATTTATTCTATTCTATTCTATTCTATTCTAACTATGACATCAGGTCGTCAAACACCTCAATCCTCCCGTGACCATGGGTGCTGTAAAATTCCCAAAACATCGGGAATTAAAAAAGTTAAAATTAAAGGCGATAATATCCTTAAAATGAGTTTTATTCCTTATAAATTTTATTCACAGTGAACGTGGGAAGCACTAAAAAAATGTTCGCCTTGTGAAAGAGAATCCGCCACTTCATATCGTCCCGTCGTAAGAGACATAGGAAAATAAACAGGAGATGGGCAGCATCATCTTACTGACAACAGATCAAAATAATAATAGCTGCGGTTGCCAACCTTGGTAGGCAAGCGTGGCAAATATAGCAAATACTTGACAATTTATGGGGGAGACCTATGTTCATTACAGTGGACTTTTGATAGGCTGACGATAATGAGTTCTACTAATCTTTGCAAACCTTAATATTTACGGTTGAGTGAAAACAAAAAAGGAACATACCCGAAAATATGAATGAAATAAAAACTGCATATATTGCCCCAAGCATTGGTTTCATTATTTTCATTTAAGTAAAAAGGGGTGAATAGGGATGCAGGGGTGAATAGGGACAAACTCAAGTTTTTTTTCTACTCACTGATACTCCAGCATACAGCCAGATTATCAAATGACGTTGATGTTTTTTTTAAATTGAGGATTAATTTTTCTTTATTCTGGCAACATCTAGTATCTAAAATGTCAATAAGACAGAAAAAACGTTAGTTAAAGTGAACACTATTGAAGCGCCAAAATTTTGTTCCGTAAACATTTAAATTTTAAGATAATAAATACCTATTTCGAGTGATGGTGATGGATTAATTTTATCGTGTTATTGTTCAAGGACCCAAAAAACTATAAAGGTAAGTTAAACACTACATATTTTCGATTTAAATGGTAATTTTTTAAAGGACCTGCAATTATTGATAATTTTGGGGTGACTAGGGACGTGTGAGGGGAGAATAGAGACAATTAAAGGGGTGATTCGGGACGGGAAAGGGGTAATTTGGAACGGATTAGAGGTGATTCAGGACGAGTGAGGGGTGAATAGGGTCTACTTAATTGGGTTGTCAAAAATTACTTTGGTCTCTTATTCGGTTATTTAAGAAAAAAATATTTATATGCTATATCATAAAAATCATAGGAGGAGTATTTTATTGCATATAAATATTCAATCCTAAAACGGTGTTAATAATAAAACGTCAATCTTTCTTAAATTAATGCTAAAATTAAGTAAGCGATAATTTACGATTAGAAGTAGGGCCGACAATGTTTATTTTATTTAGAGAGTAAATGTACATGCTCTTATATAATAACGAATTTTAAAGATATTTTGTGTACATCATATTTATACAAATAATTTCCATTGTTTACAGAACACTATCATGCCTCGCATTTATAATCTAAGCCAGGGTGTAAGAAGTACAAAAAGTATGATGAGTAAATAATTAAAAAAGCTCTCGAAGAATTGAATTCTTATCACGTGTCTATAAAATCTGTGGCCGACAAGTATGGTATATCAAAATCAACTCTTCATCGCCATACAAATAAAAATATAAAACGCCCTGGTGGCCAAACAGCGCTAACACCAGATATAGAAGATCTATTAGTAGAAAACTTAAATATGTGTGCAGAGTGGGTTAAGTTATTACGAGAAAGTTTTGTTTTGTTGATATTGATATTTTTATTATGTGTTTTTATTTCAATTTTATTTAGTTGATAAAAGAAGCAAAGTAGTTGATATAAGTCTATTGTTCATTAGGATAACATGTCAATGACATAATTTTGAAAAAAAATCTGCTATTTTGTTTGCTGACTGTATTACTGATCTCATTAAATAAATACTTTCTATACTATATATTTGTTTTATTTTGCATTATTAAGTGAAATTGAAAACCTCATTTTATCAAGTTGGGTAAAAATCTGTGGCAGCCCTAGCTGTATTCCCGATTCACCCCTCTTTCGTTCCTTTTCACCCCAACCACGGGGTGAGACGGGATCGGGCATATTTTCCTGTTTTTCTCGTAAAATCTACATTTTTATGCAGGAAAAGTTCTAAATAATAAAAGTTTCAGCCACCGGAAGGAATATTTAAGTAGTATTCAGTACCAAACAAAATGATAACATGTTAAAAATCTGCCCTAAACCTTGAAATCGTCCCTATTCACCCCGTTTTACGGTACTAGATATATAGTTTAATTTAATAAGAGATGAGTCTGTCACGATATTGTCTGCCACCAGAGCGGCGCGGCGGCACCACAGGCGGCACTTAGAATGAAGGTGAAATATTTGACAGATTTCATAGCGGGGGAAGTTATTTTGTTAGGTAGGAAGATGTAAGGATTTATTTTTTTCTCAAATGTTGGTTATATTTTATATTTATTAGATTAAAAATGAATAAAGCAAACTACGCATATTCATAAAAGAAACAATTAAAAAATGAGCAAAAAAATTAAAGAGCAAACCACTAAGGCATTCTTTTGTGCATTTACAAACTAGAAACCAATAAATTTTTATTAAAACGTAACCAGAGGCGGATTGTCGACAGCGCCCTAGGCTAGCACCTCATCGGCGCCCCTCTAACGGGATAGCGGCCATGTCACGAATAAATAATAGTACTACGCCATATATTGTAAATTATAACTAACTACTCATTTTGTACTACACTCATGGACATTTTTACAAACTCAAAAAAAAAAGGTTTAATTTCTCCTGTTGTAATTACCGTGCGTACTGGCACAAACATTAGTAAATGCTATTAAAAAAAGTTTTGAGATTTTTTTTTCGTATTTCATTTGTTTTTATGTAATTATACGCAATAATTACATAAAAACAAATGAAATATTTTATTGCGATACTGCGAAAAAATTGCCGACTTTGGAATTTAAGTTTATTTAGGTTTAGGTTTTGTTTAAATTTTTGCCTTGTTTGTCGTGTTAAGTGTGAATTGAGAATGCCAGATCCAAACATAACCAAGCATCGCATTAAACCATTTGACATTTTTTAATTTCTGAAACCACGAATTTGATTTCCTGTTAAATGCAATTTTTAAAATAAA
>JAGSMP010001751.1:0-41711 GCA_029286625.1 Parnassius orleans | reverse complement strand
AGTTTAATTTAATAAGAGATGAGACTGTCACGATATTGTCTGCCACCAGGGCGGCGCGGCGGCACCACAGGCGGCACTTAGAATGGAGGTGAAATATTTGACAGATTTCATAGCGGGGGAAGTTATTTTGTTAGGTAGGAAGATGTAAGGATTTATTTTTTCTCAAATGTTGGTTATATTTTATATTTATTAGATTAAAAATGAATAAAGCAAACTACGCATATTCATAAAAGAAACAATTAAAAAAGAGCAAAAAATTAAAGAGCAAACCACTGAGGCATTCTTTTGTGCATTTACAAACTAGAAACTCATCGGCGCCCCTCTAGCGGGATAGCGGCCATGTCACGAATAAATAATAGTACTACGCCATATATTGTAAATTATAACTAACTACTCATTTTGTACTACACTCATGGACATTTTTACAAACTCAAAAAAAAAAGGTTTAATTTCTCCTGTTGTAATTACCGTGCGTACTGGCACAAACATTAGTAAATGCTATTAAAAAAAGTTTTGAGATTTTTTCGAATTTCATTTGTTTTAATAATTACATAAAAACAAATGAAATATTTTGTTGCGATACTGCGAAAAAATTGCCGACTTTGGAATTTGAGTTTATTTAGGTTTAGGATTTGTTTAAATTTTTGCCTTGTTTGTCGTGTTAATTGTGAATTGAGAATGCCAGATCTAAACATAACCAAGCATTGCATTAAACCATTTCACATTTTTTAATTGCTGAAATCATGAATTTGATTTTCTGTTAAATGCAATTTTTAAAATAAAGGTTTTGTTTAAAATACGCTTTACATTGATATTGTTTTGGTTTATTAATAAACTTTTATTATAATCGAAATCATACTACTGTATGTTATTTCCCTAAGTCCGGACAATAATAGATTCCTAGTACCGGACAAGTATATATTAACAAAATAGTGTGCTTGTTCTATTCCATATATTTTTATATTACTATTATTTATCCTTTCAGATCATTTGATATAATGGAGACGAAGAAAAAAGGTATCTGAAATTTATAGTGAAAATTCTGACTGTTTCGCCATACAAAGAACATTTCGAAGAAAGAAATGAAAAAAAAGAGAAAAAAGAAGAGGAGCAAACGTAAATCTAAAGAGACCAACGACAAAGGAAAAAAACTAAATCTAAAACATACTGAAAAGAAGCTGGAGAAGTAGTATTGTGTTGTTGTTGCACGACTACAACGAGGACCGGATCCAGTGTGGAGCGGTGTAAAGGATGGTCATAGATCCTGTGCAGATATCCCAGGTGTTCAAACGTCTATGTCTGTAACCGTTGTAAATATTTTTGAAGTTTTCTTAACTGGCAACTTTATGTTGAAACGTCAAGTGTTAGAAATATTCAATAACTTCTTATCCGTAGTTAAAAAATATTTTTGTTGATTTATTTGTGTTTATAGTGATGATGTGGTTCTGGGCGTTTATTGTATTAATGTAAGATTATTGTGTGACTTAAATTTTGTAAACCTAGATGTGCCTGGTTCTGTCGGTCTTAAGTGTTCAATTTATACTTGTCGGTACTAGGTTGCCAAATTTCAATAAAGCCCAAAACTAAACCAATGATTGATTCCATTTTGAGTTGTTTATAAATATATAATATTTGCCTATATTGATTTATTATAATGTCTTATATGATTGATTAAATAAAAATGTTAATTATTTAAATAAAACATAATTATTAATATTTTGTTTTTACTAAAAACCTTAAGTGTCCGGTACTGGGACTCCCCTACGTTACATGGTAGAGCCATGCTGCATTTATGGTTGTATCGCATTGAATGGGTTGGCTCGACCGGGGAAGAACCGCGTCTCACAGAATACCAGCGTATAATAGCGTCAATGCTGCTTATTTTATGGTGTAGAAGAACCGGATACCCTTTTACTCAAAACAGGCATTCATTTCAGTCCTCAAAGGGTAACACGTCTGCATTTTCATTCTTAATCGAGGATAGATGTAGATGTCTATGGGCCACAGTGTCCACATACCATCAGGTGGACTGTGTGCTCGTTTGTCACCTAAAAATACATAAAACCGGTTTGCGGGTGTCCTTGGCTTCAGAAGCCAAATCCCATCAAGTGGACTGCAAGCTTACTTGACACTCGTTAAAAATATTAATAAGTCACAAAAATCTCATTTTAAATGTGCAAAAATTCATCATTTTGATGGAAACTACATTGCATCAGAGATTCAGGAAGATAACGTCAACAAATAACGGACCAACAATTTACAAACAAATTTTAATACCTATTATATAATTTTATTTTATTCCATAGTCTAGTGTATGTTTTGTTTAATGTAATTTTATATTATACAGCGACCCACTCGGCCCTGCTGGTGATTTCTGGATCTCAACAACAGCGCCAGCTACCGGGTCCAACTATAATATTATAATATATAGCAAAACCACCCATTATACAAATTTCATCAAATTCGGTCAAGCCATTTATGAGAAGAAGAATAACGAACATACGCAAACCGGATTTTAATTTAAAAAGATATTGTTTTTATAATATAAAATAGTAGCTGAACTTTCTCAACTTCTTTGATTGTTTTAAAGCTGAGTAAGTCCGGAAAAATCGCTAGTGCTAGTCGATTTCACAAGAAAGTTGTGCGAGGAAGAAAACTTCTTGTAAATCCAATCATCCAGATGGTGTGGATGGTATCGCGAGTTCTGTCGTGATGAGCGATGGCGAAATTGAGCGGCTGTTTGTTCGTATTTTTCTACCGACTTTAACAGGAGGAGGTATTCAATTCGACTGTATGTTTTTTTTATGTTTGTTACCTCATTACTTTTAACTGGGTGAACCGATTTCGATAATCCTTTTTTTGTTTGAAAGCTGATGCTTCACATGTGGTCCCATATAAATTTGATCAAGGTCTGACCAATAAATAGTTTTTGAGTTATTCTTAATAATTTACATTGAAGTCGGTTGTACAACATTTTTAATTTTAAATTATATACGCTGCCATATCGTACATCAGATTGCGGTGAAACTTTGTCAACTTATTGCTTGCAGTTGCGCGAAGTTGCATAGTACATTTAACTTACAGTAGGTGTACACATTGTACCGACATATTTATTTGAAAGCTAGGTATATATCATTCAACTTCTATGAAGGTATTATCATTCCTTATTAAACTATAATATAACCCTTCCAAATTTAAAAGGATATTTCAACAATTATTTCTTCTGTGACTGCAACGCGCCGGGTACAAGCTAGTAATGAAACGAAGGTACAAAAAGAGAAACGAGTACGTAAAAAATACGAAAAGAACGGACTCAAAGAAAGGATTATTAATTACTCTAAATAAAAGCATAGAGTATCTTGGATCGCAAAGTTCAACAATGAGGAAGGAGCGATAATTCTTTTGACAGTTTTAGATCACAAGGTAATGCGATAAAAAAATACAGAAGAAACTTGAATTCTGAACCTTTATACCAAGACATCTATCTTCTCTCATATATAAAAATCGATTGCTGTCCGTTAGTCTCGCTAAAACTCAAAAACGACTGACCGATTTTGATGAATCTTTTTGTGTTTGAATGGGTCCCTAGATGGTTTATATTTACATTTGGACCCGGTAGGTGACGCTGTTGTCGAGATTCAGAAATCAACCGTGTGAAGCCGGGGCAGATCGCTAGTTTTAAATAATTACCATATTTTATTACAATAAAAAATCCGAAATTAATTTAGCAATAATCACTCGTGACTAGGAAAAATGGCCATGACACATACATAGACAGACCATCAGACAGACAAATTCGTCAAAGGGTTGTGTCAGTTGAAATTTTTATGTACGGAATCTATGAGTAATACAAACTTCAGCAGCAATTGTGAATCACATTTAAAGGAAAGAAAAACACAATCCTCCTTTTTACTTCACCGTAATCCGTTAAAGGTAAAAAGGTTGGGCCCCCGTCCCGTTGTGTGCTAGCGGCTTTATCTAGATACTAGCGATCCACCCCGGCTACGCACGGTTGATTTTTGAATCGCGACAACAACGCCACCTACCGGGTACAATTGTGAATCTAAATCATTTTCAAACACACTTTCAAAATTTCATCAATATCGGTCCAGCCGTTTAGGAGGAGTCCAGTCACATACACACGGACAGAGGAATCATATAATATATAATATGCATGTATTATACATATGAACCTTACTCTTGAATTATTCTGTCTATTGATGTAAACCGCGGGAAGTGACTTTGTTTTAAACTGTGTAGAGATAGCGCGCGAAATCACCGCGTATATTCAATTGAATAAATTAACCCTGTCATTTTCCGTGATGAGCATTTTTTTAACTATTGCTTTTATTTATTTTTTCTTATATATCGAAGGAACAGAAAGGTAGGCAAAAAATTAATCAGTCAAAAAATGTATACTTCTATACTAATATTATAAAGAGGTAAAGTTTGTAAGTTTGTGAGTTTGTTTGTAGGAAGCAATCTCTAGAACTACTCAACCGAATTTAAAAATTCTTTCACCAGTACAAAGCTACATAATTCTTGAGTGACATAGGCTATATTTGATTGTGATTAATAATATTTTTAATTTGAAATAATATTTTCATTCAATTCGAAAATAAATCCTAAACACTCTAATTCAGAACCACACAGATAATTTCACCACAAATAAAAATGTTTGACGCTAACAAAGTGGAGCTCAGGTCAGCTAGTATTTAATAAATGTGTTACTATCGCCGTATAGTGGTAGCGTAAGAGAATTTTACTACCCATATTATTGTCCGTGGGTGTCAGAGGCAACATAAGATATTGAACAGGAGATGAGCATTCAGACTCCTTCAAATCGTTACGTGGTAGAGCCATGCTGCAGCTATATTACTGGTATAGTCATAGCATGAATGGGTCGGGTCGACCGGGGAAGAACCACGCTCTCACAGAATACCAGCGTAAAATAGCAGCTTAGCGCTGTTGTGTTCTGTATGGTGAGTGCAGAGAACCGGAGAAACTTTTTACTGGAAACGAGGCATTCCATCTTAGTCCTCACGGGTGACAGAGCATCTGCGTCTTGATTCGTAATCGAGGATAAATGTAGATGTCTATGGTCCACAGCATCCACTTACCATCAGGTGAACTATGTGCTCGTTTGTCACCCTTATCCTATAAAAAAAAATCTCCAAATAATTAAAAACTGCAGTTGCAACCCTCTTTCCAAGCGTGGCGACTATCCTTTCTATAATATAGATCTATGTTCAGCAGTAGATTTTAATAGGTTGTAATGATGTTCAATATTCTAGAATTCAAAAACTTAAAGTTTAATCAACAAACTAAGCATTATATAATATCGCCTTCAGTAGTAATGTACATCCGTACCACGTGAAATATATTTTTATATTATTAGATCAATGAAATCAAGAACCATTTTTCTACGGACTTCAAATAGAAGGAGGCACTCAATTCGACTGTATGGTTTTCTTTTTTTTTATGTGTGTTACATCATAACTTTTTTCTGGGTGAACCGATTTCGATGATTCTTTTTTTATTTGAAGGCTGGTGCTTCACGTGTGGTCCCGTATATTGGTCCATAGTTTTTGAGTTATTCTTAATAATTTATATTGATGTCGGTTGTACAAAATTTTTAATTTTAAATTATCATCTGAATAAAAATGCTACACACGGAAATCCGAGTGCAGCTATCGTTACGGAATCTTAAATATGAAACCATCGTAAATTGCAAACGTGTTTGAGAAGTAAATGCACTTCTAAATTTCAATTTAATTTCAGAGCTTTGAAAGTAGCATTCAAAGTATAAAGCGAACATTAATAACTAGAAAGATAGAGTTGTTATAGAGAGTTCGGTTTTAGTGGTTTTGCTGAAAATGATGGAAATTAACAATAAAAAAAATATTACGTGGTAGAGCCATGCTGCAGCTATATTAATAGTATAGTTGTAGCATGAATGGGTCGGCTCGACCGGGGAAGGACCACGCTCTCACAGAATACCAGCGTAAAATAGCAGCTTAATGCTGCTGTGTTTCGTATAGCGAGTGTAGAGAACCGGAGACACTTTTTAACGGAAACGAGGCATTCTATCTTAGTCCTCAGGGGTGACAACGCATCTGCATTTTTATTCTTAAGCGAGGATAAATGTAAATGTCTATGGGCCACAGCATCCACTTACTATCAGGTGGACTGTGTGCTCGTTTGTCACCTTATTATATAAAAAAAGATAAGTGCAGGATGTTTGCACCATGAGGCCTAAGGTAACAGACTGACATAGTCAGGATATCAGGTTTAGGTGATGGTGTTTTCTCACTGCCAGTCAAGCAGACTCACAAGGCTGATCAGGGTTTCTGACGGCTGAAGGTGTTTTGGCCGCAGTGAGAGAGGGACCTTACTAGGAGTCTTAGCGGTAATAATGAAGTCGTCGTCCACCGTCATTACAATATTATATACAATTTAATACACGTACAAATTTACATCATATGCTAAGATTACTCTGCAACAATTACTATTAGTGTGCGTGAGTTTTGGTAACGCGGTCACTGAGTTGAGGAGGAGAAAACAGCTAAACCGATTTAAATGGCTCTTTCCAAAAAAATTCTCCAATTTAATCCTTTAGAAAAACTTCAACCCTAAGAATGAAAAATTAGGGGATGATCGTTTTAATGTACCTATATAAACGACATTCTGGTTGTTACCTTCAAAAGCTATTATTTAGATTTTTTTTTAATTTTGAAGTCGTTTTGTTATTTTTACTATAAGTTTAATTATTGTGTCATTTGCTTTGTTCTTTACAAGTTTTACATCATAAGAAACTAGACTTTGATGATGTTGTCTTGATCTGCCAAACAAATCTTCCCTACGGTACTGGTGATAATAATGATGATAAATATTTGTCACAATTCTATGCCTTTTAACCCTAAATTATTTTTGTTGCCAGGGACCAAACAAAAGAAATATGGTGTGAAATTCGAACACTTCTACAAGATGGAGGGTTTTTGAAAAATTTCGATAAAGCTTTCGATGATATCGCTGCAGACGTCACTCGAAGGTAAGAGTATAATTTCATGTCAGGTGGGAAATTGTAAAAGGTTAGACCTTGAATTTACATTTGGCTCGATCCTGACACACCTCTCTTGCTTCCTTTACATACGCACACTACTCGTCAGTTAAGGGTTCTCTTAACTTGGCCCATCTTCAATATATTATGTTCAACATTGACCTTAAGTGTCCTCCTTCTTCCTTAATAAGTAAGTTATAACCAGATGAAGTAAAAAACTTCAGTTGTTAACTAAATTTGTATATAGTTATCAATAACACAAAGTTAGGTCACATAAAATCAAATACGAGCATCGGCACGAAAGTCTAGCGGTAACCGTTATTGAGCATAAGTCGCGCTGATTGGCTCATGCGTATCGTTCTCATGCGCTCATTAGCTCTCCAGTCGCATTCATGCAATTCAATTCGTGCGCGTCCCCTCCAGGTTTCGTTCAGCGCTAGACTTACGTGCCGCGACATAAGTCTCTAAATTATTTGAAAACCAACTGCCCAGCTGCGTACATTCCAATTGACATAAAACCAGGCCAATAACGCTAACTTATTGTAAGAACACGACCTCACGTACACATACTACATCATTTACAACCAGCTTTTGTCTAATATTAAAATTACTGAAATATGTAGTACAAATTTTTAAATATCGAATACTCTTATATACCAAAATTATACAACTGCATAATAATAAAGTATTGTTTAACAGACTCGGTGAACTTCGCCACCTAGAAAATGCATTGAACGAAGAATTGTCAACAGAAATATACAGATGGGCGCTCGAGATCATCGGTATTATGGTTTTTGGCATTCGACTCGGTTGTTTAGACGGGGCAGTGCATGTCCCCACTGATGAAAACAGGTTACCTTTTTTATAAGTGCGCTTTTAATTAATAGGATACTTATCTTTTTTTTATTTATTACAATTATTAATTAATAAATTAATTGATCATAGCTGATTGGCATAGTACTGGACTTAGACTTCTCAATAGTCCTTTAAATTCATTACAGCCTATTAAAGTACTCCCTTATAGATTGCCTTATAGGGGGGATATTTGCCATAGTTGCCACGTTCGGCAAGCGGGTGGGTAACCACAGATTTTTTAGTCGTTATTAGTTGAAATAAAGGGTATATTTCTGTGTTTATAACTATACAAAAATAAATCGAATGTTACTTAACGGCATTTAAGTGATCACACGGCAGACGTTGGTAACGCCCGACAGTATTGGAATTTTTTATCACTGTTACGTCGTAAATTCTACCAGGAAACATCATTGTCATTAGGATTCCATCAAGGAAGTATAAAAAGTAATAGAGAACAAACAACAAGCGAAATATTGTCTTTTTTTTAAGAACAAACACTATAATAGACTTATTTTCTAATTTTAAATTTGCAGACCAAGAGAAAAAACGCCAATGGACGACGATATCCTAGATACTTGTTCTCTCTCAAAACGCTGTATGGATGGATTGAACCCTGCCGAACGTCTGGTGCGGTGCTCTTTAGAGATCGCCAACAGCAGTTACTTAGTGCGAAGCGAAGGCACACTGAAGAGGGACTCAAAGACCTTCAATGACGCCTTAAAGGCCTTTGACACTCATTATAGGTAAGACTGTTGAATAGCAGTACAATATGCTTGCATATTTATTGGCTATAAATGCCAGACCCGTTTTACTAATAACAAGGAATTCTATGTACTCAGAGGTAACAACACATCTGCATTTTGATTCTTAATTGAGCATAGATGTAGGTATATGTCGGTATCTCTTCTTCCCAGGACAGAGGTATTTTCCGAATGTAAATAAAAAATTCACTGACAGTAATTATTATGTAATAATCTATCTCAATCTATATATTCTATTCTATTCTACTCTAACCATCAGGTGGACTTAGTGTTTGTTTGTCACCCTTACTTCTATCAATAATTATAACTTTTAACAAAAAGTAAAAACCGACTTCAAATTGCTAAAAAGGAAGTTATTTATTTGCTTTTTTTTATTATAGGATAAGGGTGACAAGCGAGCACTGATCCTGATGAAAAATAATGCTATGTGCCCATAGACATCTACATCTATCCTCGTTTGCGAATCAATATGCAGATGCGTTGTCAGCCGTGAGGACTAAGATGGAATGCCTCTTTTCCATTAAAAAGGGTCGCCGGTTCTCTTCACTCATCATACGAAACACAGCAGCATTAAGCCGCTATTTTACGCTAGTATTCTGTGAGAGCGTGGTCCTTCCCCGGTCGAGCCGACCCATTCGTGCTACAACTATACAATTAATATAGCTGCAGCATGGCTCTACCACATACAAACTGCTACCCTTAGGGGTGGATTTTTTTTTTCCAAATTTATATGGTCCCATATAGTATAAACCCCCCCCCTGAAGTATAACCTATTTAATAAAAAAATTATCATTAAAATCGGTTCTCAATCTGCGAAGATATCATATGAAATTCCTTAAACAATAGTGCAATATGAAACTTTTTCCCCAATTTTCCACCCTTGGGGCGGAAGTTTTTCTTCAAAATTTAATGGAACCACCCTTGAGGTAAAGTCTATTTAATAAAAAAATAATCATTAAAATCGGTTCACAATCTACGAAGATATCGCGTAACATACATACAAAAAAAGTACATACACTCAAATTGAGAACCTCCTCCTTTTTGAAGTCGGTTAAAAATAGAAATGAATGGCAGAGAAGTAGATGCTCATTGCTTGCATTTGGCCAGCACTTAATCTTATAATTAACAATACATGCGGGTCCCGGTCTCTAAGGTCCCGGTGCACGAATTTACCAGTAAGTTACCCGTGTACAATATTTATGGGGTAGTGGATATTCTTACACCGCCACTACACCGTAAAAGACGTAAGAGGCGACAGAGGGAAACAACCAGGAGATAGGCATCGGCATCTTCCTAATAACAACTAGTAAGAAAAGCTGTGGTTGCCAACACGCTCGCCAAGCGTGGAAACTATGGAAAATATCTCTCCTATGAGGAAATCTATGGGGGGGGCCTATGTTCAGCTCTTGATAGACTGTAAGTGTAAAAGCAACTCGACGCAATAAGGGTATAATATTTACGGTTAAAATGCCTTGTCCCGGGACAAACACTATTGGCATAGACAAATCATGATCGATCGTGTGACGGGTCGCCCATTTCCACTTACAACGTTCGAGCGTGGAGAGTGGCGGCTGCCACATAGATCATACTTGTGAACAGGCGCTGCTAGTGGCTGCTCACAAGATTTAACTTAACGTATTTTTATTACGGAACATGCTTTCAGTTACCTATTTATTTGCTGCAATATTTGCTATAAAATAGCAAAATGAGGTGACATACGTAGTTTCTATTATTTTAATATAGAATAAGGCTGACAAACGAGCACACAATCAACCAACGAACACAAAGTCCACCTGATGGAAAAAGGTTGCTGTGGCCCATACATCTATATCTATCCAGAATCAAAACGCAGATGTATTGTCATCCCTGAGGACTAAGATAGAATGTCCCAGTTCTAGTAAATAGTTGATTTTATTCGCGATAACAGCTACCCTCTCCCCACACTACACTACAACTGGCTCATCTGTAATATTACATATTAAGTCTAAATACGTTCTAGCTAATTAACTTTGAAATCTATCTAAAGGATAAAGTTATAAAATGAGAAAATGTCTCGTTTTACTTTTAAATTTCAATCTTACTAAGAGCCCTGCGCTACGTAAACTTGGTAAATTTTAATTAAAATTGTAAACATTAGTTACTGGCAATAGTAACATTTCGCATGTTAATTTTTAGCTGAATATTTGATTTTCATTAGGGTTTTTAATAACATTTATGAAAAGTTTACAGAAGATTTTCATTTTCATTTCATTAAATTATTATTTTATAAACATAATCATATAATACATATTCACTGATTATAAAACAGGATTTAATTTTTAGTTGACTAATCTATTATAGCTATCATTTCGTTGATTTATTTCCTTAGCCACTTTTCGATCACGTACTTCCGAATAATATTATTCATTTAATTTAAATTATTGTGAGCGTGCGCATGAATAACATGCTTCAATTCCTTCCTCCTCTTTCTACCATCGGACAACAAGGTGGTCGGCGGGTCTTCGTCCCTTTGTTGTCGATATTCCTCGCATTCGAACCAAACGTTACGCTTTGTCTTTCGTAATGCGTACAAGTCGCGGCACGTAAGTCTAGCGCTGAACGAAACGTGGAGGGGACGCGCACAAATTGAAATGCACGAATGCGACTGGAGAGCTAATCAGCGCGTGCGAACGATACGCACGACCAACCAGCGCGACTTATGCGCAATAAGCCAATCACGGTCACCGCTAGACTTTCGTGCCGCAACTTATACAGCATATTAGTGAAATAATCAGAGGGCGACTGTCTTTCCGTCCGAATACAATCTGGGCGGTCTTTAAGGCACGAGTGAATAGACTTTTGTTACGCTAAGACAGTGCGATTTATCATCTCGAGCTTCATCAACACTTACCACTAGGTGAGCGCGGCATATAATAAGTATAAAAAAATAACAAAGTAGCATAATTTTGACCATTTTATATTTTCAGTTTAACGGAGCATTTTCTTATGCAATCTGTGCAGTCACTCAACATTAAAAACCTCAGACCGGAGCAAGTCCTCATAGATAGACTGCGGTCACTTAAAAATCGAGTCCTTCCACTAGCTGCTGATGTTCTTCTAGCTGGTGTTGATCCTGTAAGTTGTAGTAAAACAATATAATACTAATATTATAGACTTATAGTACTCATAGTGATTGGAGAAATATTTCTTAATTCTCGACCTCCCCAGGAGGTTTATGTTTCTTCACGATATGTATACAGGTTTTTCTGTTCCTTTAGCCTAAACGGCTCGCAGGATTTTGGAGTTTGAGGTATCGGTTGAATAACGTGAATATCTCATGCTCAGAGACACTACACACTTACTTTACCCGCGAAATAAACAAACATTTTACTAGTAATAAACAATTCAACCAGGTTCTTTGTTTTTTTTTTTTTTTTTAATAATTTGTGTCTCCGTAAGATTTACAATTACGCGTACTCTACCATGATTTTCGTGGTAGAGCCACGCTGCAGCTATATGTGGCTGCGGCCCGAATAGGTCGGCTTGATCGGGATAAGACCACGCTCTCACAGAAACACCAGAATAATGATGCTGTGTTTTGAATGGTGACTGTAGAGAACCGGAGACCTTTTTTTACTGGTAATGAGCCATTCCATCTTAGTCCTCTAGGGTGACAACGTGTCTACATTTTAATTCTGAATGTAGGCTGGATGTAGAAGTCTGTGAACTGTTTCATGTTACAGGCTTTTCTTTTTTTTAAGAACATAAGAAGTCTTTCTAGTTACTGCTTCCCATCGCTCAGTTTCTGGATTTGGGCTCAGCGTTTTCGAATAAATGTCCCGCCAATTGTCATTCGTCGTCAGAGCGACATGCGTTACTCATCAAAGTGCGCATGCAGATGAGATTGACACTTGGTGAAGATACCATCGGCATTATTTGTAAGTCGTTTAAAAATACGATATATATTTCTGATTAAAATTCATACGTGATAGTGAAGCTCTATTTGGCTGCTATGAATGGGTCGGCTCGGCCATGTCGGTGGGTAAGCACCACGTCCATTATTAGGCCTAAAACACATAGCGGAAAGGTTATTTGCCGACAACTCTTTCTCACATGTCATTATATCCCCTGCAATGTGGATGCCTGGTAGAGATCACTTCAAAGAGATAAGGCCGCCAATTGTATATAATTTTTTATACAATTGACTTTATGCTTAGAATTTTTTACGTGGAAAACCCATGCCGCAGCTATATTAGTTGTATAGTTGTAGCACGAATGTGTCGGCTCGACCGGGATCGGACCATGCTCTCACAGAATACCAGCATAAAATAGCAGCTTAACGCAATTCCGTATGGTGAGTGTAAAGAATTGGAGGCCCTTTTTACTGGAAACAGGGCATTCCATTTTAATCCTCACGGTTGACAACGCATCTGCATTTTAATTCGTAATCGAATGTCAACGGGCTACAGTAACCACTTACCATGAGGTGGACTGCGTGCTCGTTTGTCACCCTTATCCTATAAAAAAAATCAACCTTTCATAATAATAATTATTAATCACGAGCGTACGCCCTCCCTCTGTACGGCTTTATTGCTTAGAATCAATATTTCATAATAATAATCGACCTTTAGATAATTTTTTTTTCTTGTTTATTGGTGTAAAATAAAGTGTATTTCATTTATACATTTGTTAATTAGATAATAATAATCAACCTTTAGATAATTTTTTTTTCTTGTTTATTGTTGTAAAATAAAGTGTATTTCATTTATTCATTTGTTAATTAGTTAATTAATTCATTAATATCCCTTTTTTGTGGAAACAAAACCTTACAGTAAAATCTAATACCGTCTTGTTGTTCCTTTTCAGCTCGCTCAAACAGCTCTCAGCATGTTATACCAACTGTCGCTCCACGCGGCGCAACAGCAACGCGCTCACGACCAAATCACTTGGTCCGTGGCCTCCAAAGACGCTGGTGCTGATTGCACAGAGCTCCCGTATATAAACGCTTGTGCCAGAGAAGCCTTAAGACTTTACCCCGTCACAGGCGGTGTTGTTCGCCGGAGTACTCAAGACTTGGTTGTAGCAGGATATGAAATTCCAGCTGGGGTTAGTTTCTTTCCGTTTTTTTTTACGATCGGATATACCATATATGGCCATAAGTTCTTGTCACCCAGGATTTACAATCCGTCTGGTCCTAACACACGATGTCGCCCTTATAGTCTTCGACAAAACAAGTGTTGGTGTACAATGACGTGCGCGGCAGTGAGCGCTGAAGGGCGTGAGCCCACCGAGAGCCTTCGTCGGTTATTAGGAACAAATAAAAGAGATTTAATGGTTTAATATTTGAATGTCTTCGTAGCAAACTCTCCAGCGAGATCTCGGAAGTGAAACTTTGCTGATCTGTTAAAGACTAAGTTCGAGATCCATATTTAGAACAGGGACCATACACATCATCCATAAGCTTACATTTCAGGTATATCAGACGGGAAAATGATGAGGAACTTAATGGAGGTCCGTCTATTAAGTCCCTCATGGCAAAATAAATTTTCAGGCATTTTCAAGGCGTCAGTACTTATAATAAAAAATAAAACCCAGGGCATAAGAACTGCCGACAGAAGTTAAAGCTCAATTATATATACGTATACATGTACACAGGCCCCTATATTACTATCGCAATGTCAAGGTCGTCGGTGACGCGAACCCATAGGTTTTCCCCTAGCAAAAATCGCTCAACGCGACTCAAGAAGTTTTCACTACAAAAATAGTTGTTATAAGAACATTGTATAGTATATCCAAAACGGTACACTGGGGTACACGGGTACGGGCCACACGCATTTTGGTAGGATTTTTTTCCTTATCAGCTTGTGTTAGAATGATTTATAACCATAATTAAATGGTAGGTCGTAGGATATAAAAAACTTAAATCCGCAATTGAATTTCAGGTTGATATCGTCCTCGCTCACGGCGTAACCAGTAAAGAAGAAAAACAGTGGGGTAGAGCAAAGTCTTTCATACCAGAACGCTGGTGTAGCGAAGGATGGGAACCTTTACGAGCCTCCAGAGCACATCCAGCAGCTTCCATGCCGTTTGGAGAAAACTGTCCAGCGACTGGAGTAGTTGCCAAAATGCTAGCTTCATTGGCAACCAGGATTCTCGATAAATATCGCTTGGAATGGCACGGGCCCGCACCCAACGTGGTCACCCCAAGCGTGAACAAGCTGCAGCCTCCATTTTACTTCGTTCTTCAAACCGCTAGCTAAATAAATAATAAAAGCAAAAGTGAAATGCGATTGTAAAAAGAGTCAATGCATTGTGATATTATATAAAATATTGTTATTTATAATGTTAATTACATAAATTATAAGTTTATTTAAATACCATTTTATTACATACTGATGTTCCTAGAATTTAAGTAAATAATAATAATAATTTCAAAAGTATGAAAAACCTTGTTTTCTTCTTATGTACACCTTTACGTGTTTACTAGGTTATACTAATTCAGAAAACCTAGGCAGAAAAGAAGTCCTTTTAAGGTCCGCCGCGGTAGATCCCTCCTGCCAATATCTGCTTGCAAACATAATCAGTTTAGTTGCACTGAAACATCATTACCATGCATTTCATCTGAGTCCTCGTAGGTAACAACGCATCTGGGAGCTTCTTTGTTCGAAGTTGGTTGCCGATGGCCTACATCGGCCACTCACCATTAGTGAGCTGTTAGGCCAATTTGTCAGTTTAGACATAGACATATGTTTTATTGCCATCGATACATCGATACACTCACATAGTACACATTTAGAAGTAATAAGTTTAAGTTTAATAATCTTCTTCATCATCAGCCCGTAAAAGTTTACTACTTGGCAAGGAAGGAAGATTTGCCTTAATCGAAACGCTTGGCAGGCGGATTGACAAAATGGAATGCCACACAGACTGTAATTATAGTACGTGAGGGTAATATGGACATCCGGATAATATGGTCACTTTCTTATAACTGAAAATCTACAGCCTTGTATGCATAGACGGCTCTGTGATACGATAGCTCTTCAAATTCAAATTCAAATTCAAATCGTTTATTGCGAATATAGGTTGATACAGTTGGTGTTTACGTAGTTTATCACTTATAGAACAAACTTTTAGTACAGCTATATTCCGCCATTTGGCATGCAATATCCATCACATTATCAGTCAATCAAATAATAAAGGGTCAAAAGGGCGCTGCTTTATCGACGCCATTTTGACAGTTGAAATTATTGTAAATATTTTAGTCGATTTTAGTAGGTATGTGTGGTGTAGTTAATTTTTTATTTTGTTAATTTTACGAAGTGTTCCTAATTATTGCCAAAGCTTGTTTGCTATTTTTGTTGATATATTATTTATAGTATACGACTTTGTTCTTTTGTCTCTGTCCTCCTTCTAGTTTTGGTTTTATAGGACGGCAAAGCTTAAGGTGACCATATTACCCTCACCTACCTTATATTGACTTTATGTATCCACCTTTCAGACCGGAACACAGCGGTGCAAGCGCCTGTATTTGGTGGCATTCGGAGGTGCTAATTATAATTTAAAATCATAATAAGGACCACCAATAATTAAGTGACAGATAAAAAGTGCTATGTTATGGTTGCATAAGAAAATCGAAGTCAAAGTCAAAGTAAAAAAAATAATATTAATAATTGGTCTTTGCAAAGCACTTTTTGAAAGTCAAATAACTTCTCCATCGCTTCAACAATTCCCAACTAAGGGAGATCTTGTGAAATCCACTAACAGATATCGTCTCGTTGGTGTCGAGAGGCGACAGGAGGAAATGAATACAGGAGATCGAAACCAGCATCGCCCTGATAACAACAGAATGGAATAGAATAGAATCATTTTTAATCAATGTACATTGCATGTAATTCTTATTGAAAGTCATTTTTTACTTCTACCACTGGTTCGGAAAAAACCTCTGTCCTGGGAAGAACCAGCATGAAACCCAGTAGGACTTTTTTTAAAAGCATAATTTACAATATCATATTTATACAATTGTTATGAAAACATTTAAAAACAGCATGGTAGCGATCATCTCATTCCCAGAGGTTATTATCAATCATGTACTCTTTAGTAGTATAATAACCCTCACTAAACAATTTTTGCTTAATAAATATTTTAAACCTTTTGATAGATCAAGGTCAACTCAATAATAGTAAAAAATTGCGAGTGCCAATCCGCCTGCCAAGCCAAATATGAGGTAATTTAGGAGAGAAAGTGCAGAAATGACAATAACAAAGTAAATGTCTTAAGGAGGCTAGAGGGACTATAGCCTAGTCAGTAAGCAATTGCGGCAAATTCACAGGTTAAACTACATCGAAAATAATTCGATACTTTGACGGCTAATCCATCGATTCTTCGAAAAAATGGTTTATATTCGTTATGATAATAGATGATGGTCATGATGATGGACAGCGAGAATGATAAGAGATCGTTATTCCATTTTACTCAGTAAGAACTATGCTCCAAATACACTGGTTCACTGTATTATGAGATTCTTAAATGTTTTAAAAAAAAATTACATTCTAAATTCAAATATTTATGAGCGGCCAGGAGCGCAGACATTTATGTTTGCCCCATGTACTACAAGAGGAACATACAAGATGCTATCACAAAATGGTCGCCTGTGTAAAGTCTTCTAGGACGCAAGGAGCAGGAAGGAGCAAGTCTATATTTTTCACCTCTTCTATATCGCAACTGAATGTTTACCCGCAGATTGCTCTACGTCAATGAAAGATCACAAGATATTTCATCTAAAATCATCAGTGGTTCCAACATTGTGGCTTATCTTCAATCTACTTCGATTTAAAAAGTTGTCAGTACATTGGTTCTCATTCGACTTTGGATTCCTTTTTTTGTTCCCATCATCCTATGGAATCAAATGCACCTAGTATACTAATCGGTTCATAGTGGAGTTCAATCCACCACAAGGTGCTTATAGTAGTAAGTAGCCGTGGTCGTAGTCTCCTTTAATTCAGATCTAAAGATCCAGAATTACAAAATCGCATTGCTGTATGATAAATCACAATAACGAAGATTCTAAGTAGATTTAAACCTTAAAACATACCAATTCCACAGACTTAGTTAGTTCAACTTCTAAACCGTTCTCTTAAAGACACTCAAATCGGATTCGGAGGGAAGACTGTTCCTAGCAAACAGGTCCATTTATATAATATTTATAAAAAGTTATTAATTAAATTCAATTATTTTTTTATTTTGCATTCTATAAACGCTATATCTATTCACGAATTTTTTCCAGTTTAAGTTGCAATATGATATCGTATTCGGTGGTGAGCGGCAATTTTAAAGCACATAATCGAAATAAATGTTAGATAACATCAAACACAATCCAAACAAATTCAAATATATACGTAAACTCTTAAATCTCGTTGACACATTCAAAACATATATATCAATTCGATTGTATTTTTTATGTGTTGCCTCAGAACTTTTTTCTAGGTGAACCGATTTTGATGATTCTTTTTTTATTTGAAATCTGGTGCTTCTCATGTGGTTCCATCTAAATTTGATGACCAAGATCTGACCAGCAGTTTTTGAGTTATCCTTAATAATGCGTAGTTAGTTGACTTCGACTACATTGATGATGTTCGCATTTTATTAACCGACTTCAAAAAGGAGGAGGTACTTAATTCGTAAGTTACAGTACAAAATCTTTAATTTTATCACTTGTTTATATTGAAGTCGGTTGTACAATTTTTTTTAATTTACCACTTGTTCCCTCAATACTAATTTGAACTTAAATGCCAAAATTTAATCATCTAAGTGAATAAAACCTCTCGGAGTAAAACCTCTGTGACAGGCAGACACCGAAGTGTTTCAATAAACGTTTCCAATAACTGCGATTGTTCTCCCTTTTTCATGATTAAAAAAGACTTCTGCAGATAAATTTCAAGTTGAACTCGAGAAGTTAACTCAAATATTAAAGAAAATTATTATCTAAAGAAAATCGATAGGAGACGTAAATTTCGTACGTGACTCAATGTAATCAGTCTAAAATAAATGTCACAAAGTGTGAAAATACATCAAATAATGTTTGTTATTAGATACGAAAACCATTCATCATAGTATCCAGAGCCAGAGGTCGATCTCGCTTCTATTTACTAGGAGTAACACAAAGTACGTAAAATGAAGAAAATGCTAGGAATACTGCTTCATTTAATCTTCAATATCATGCACGGATTCAAAATTAATTAATTAAAATTAAATTTAATAAATGTTAAATTTTTATTTTTATACAATTTCTATATTATGTGCACTAAAACAACACTTATTCATAGCGATAACTACTATTTTCTAAATTTTTTTTTCATATTTTCCGCATTAATTGCTTTGTAGGCCGTCCCGCTCTGAGATCATCTTCAAACGAGTCTCTGCCTTGCTTAAAGTGGTTGTGTCCTTACAGTATATATATGCATAGTCTGCTTATAAATACTCTAAGGGTTGTGCAGCCTATAAAGCATATATAATAGAAAGAGCAATCGTTATTTGAGTAGTAGTTGGAGGAATGGACCTTGTTTTTCCATAAACGCAGTGTAATGTTTTCCTCATACCGTGACTGAATTGCTCTATGCACTTGTGGATTCGCAGTTTGGTAATTTGCAACAGCTTGCCTGTGTACATCGGGATTTTTTTTCTGATAAGCGGATACAGCTTTACGATTTGAATCTGGCTTGTTCTGCCTATATTTTTTTTTTTATAGGATAGGGTGACAAACGAGCACACAGTCCACCTGATGGTAAGTGGTTGCTGTGACCCATAGACATCTACATTTATCCTCAATAAAGAATCAAAATGCAGATGCGTCGTCACCCGTGAGGACTAGAATGGAATGCCTCTTTTCCAGTAAAATGGGTCTCCGTTTCTCTACACCCACCATACGAAACACAGCAGTGTCAAGCTGCCATTTTACGCTACAACTATACTACTAATATAGCTGCAGCATGGCTCTACCACGTAAAAAAATATCTTTCTTGTGCACTTTTTAATTGACTTTTTATTGTGTAATTAGTAAATCTCGACCTTCGTTTATTTTTCTTTTCTTCATATTTTAATGTCGATGATACAGATTGATCTGTTCCGCTGGTTGGAGATGATATTTCAACCCGACGAAAACAGATTGGTGTTATAAGTTTGTAGAGTGTCTGTCTGCGGCATCATAGCTCCTGAACGGATCTTATTATTTTTTATTTAAGTTTTTTTCGTTTGAAATGTGTCTTAATCGAGAGTGTTCTTAGCTATGTTTCAAGAAAATCTGTTCAGCCGTTTGAAGATCATCAGCTCTTTTTGTTTCGGGGGTTTTTTAAATTTTATTTTAAGTTATCTGTATATCTCTCTGTTGTTTTTTTTGTCTTCCTTATTTACTTTTATTATATAGTATTAAACTTATAATATTATATAATGCCAATGGACCGACCCTCCTTTCAATGGAGTGACGACCTGGTAAGACAGGCTCGATGGACTTGTGAAGGGCTGTAAGAATAACGATCCAATAGCAGTAGCAATAATCGAGCAAGCAGCATAAGTGCGTCGTAATGATAAACATTCGGCGTTATAACAAGCAATTCTTCTTCTTCTATACTTAAACTTCCTAACTTTAAACTTCCGATATAATCGATTTCGTAAAATTTTTACTATTTATAAAAAGTAAAAGCTGACTTCAAAGAAGTAGAAAGTATAAAATAATTTTCAGAACGGATTCAGAAGTCGATGCTACGGCATTGTGTACAGAAGGTGTTATGTGGAAATTATTTATTCCTTTTAGTTCCTTGAAGGCGGCTTTTTCTTTTTATTAAAAGTTACATTTTGACCGTTTTAAAAGACCACGGAATGTAGCAAGCTCAAGGTAACAACTAGAATTTCGCCTAAATAGTGAAATGAATTTTAATAACCTTTTAAAAAAAAAAAGTTAGAACATTAAAATCATTTCACTATTGACAAAAAGATATCGCGTAACATTCATCCAAAAGATAAAATAACGTACAGTCGAATTACAAACCTCATTCGTTTTGCAGCCGAAAAAAGGGAATAAGAAGACGAGACAATAAAACTTAACAATGGTAAATGAAATCTCGTTTGTATCTACGAAATTCAATGCGCGAGTAATTGTGTTACTTGTTTACTTACAGTACAGTTGCTCGTTCGAAATGTATTTTCAGTATCACATTACTGATAGGTATTATGTTATACTTTTAAAAGGTTCCATAATGGATTACTTTAAAAAATAGAGTATATATCTTTCTTATTTTGTTTTGTAGAAACTTCACAAATAAACGCCAGTGATGACTTACGGAACTGAAACGTGGTCTTTCACTGCTGGCAGTATTAAAACTCAAAGTCACTCAGCATGCAATGGCACTATTCGGAATTTCCCTTCGGGATAAAATCTGTAACGAGGATATTTGCAGAAGAACACGAGTAACTGACATAACCCAGCGGATCAGTAAGCTGAAGTGGCAATGCCCCAGCCATATAGTCGAAGAACAAACAACCTATAAGGAAGAAAAGTTCTCGAGTGGCAGCCTCGAACCGACTTGACGAAACACGCTTGTAGTAGGTGGATGCAGCTAGTTCAGGACCGTAGTTGATGGCAATCTCTATAGGGGAGGCCTGTGTTCAACAGTGGACTTATTATAATGGGTTCTAGTGATAGTGTGATAGTGATTACTTGAAATACGAAAGTACAATAGTATTTAGAATTCACCTACAGATGCCAACAAATAGGTAACAAAAAGATTTTAGGTACTGATTTACCACATGCTCAGTGGTTGAAGAGAACAACGCGCGGAAGAGTACAAGAGTGTGAAATTAAAAATTATTAACAGAAATTAAAGAGGCAAAGGTGCGACACGTCTCGTGATGCAAACGACAATCCGCTTGCCAGGTGTGGGGATATACCAAGTAACTTTGTACTAAATTATTTTGAACATGGTGGAGCAACGTTGCAACGTAGAATGGGTCGGCTCTCCCGAGGAAAACAATGTTTGCACAGCATACCAGCGTGTAATAGCAGCATTATCTTGCATTATGTTGTATTATATTTCTTATCGTGAGTCACCAAAAGGGGTCTCCCTTTTAACTGGTGACGAGGTATTCTATCTTAACCGACAGAAGTGGCAGGGTATCTGCTATTTTGTAAGTGTCTATGGGCCACAGAAATCACTTACCATCTTCTTTCGTTTTAATAAAAGTCTATCAAAGTCGATAAACATGTAAATTTTCTTTTTTTTAAAGTACGAAAAGTATAAATTAAAAGTACAAGACAACAATGAATAGTAATTTCCATTATTTTTTGATATAGAAAATTCAATCTTATTATAGAAGTGTGAACATGTGACTTCACTTAAAACTTATTCACAAATCATTTCTTTACACATCTTATTTGATCACGAATTGGTGCCAAAATAAATAGCCTTGCCCCATATTTCTTATTCGTTGTTATTATATTCGATGACCTCAGTATCCCGAGGGAAATTAACACTATCATGTATCTGTGTTATTAAAAAAAATATTTGAATAAACATCAGAACTGTAGTCGAAAACTTTTGGGCTCTACATGCTGTTACAACACATGTGTACAAGGCTAAATATTCAACTAATGTTAATTTTACAAAACATGTGCTCATTCATCACAGGCACTTATATCATCATCATCATCATCATCATCATTACAGTCCTTTACAAGACCACTACTGAACATAGGCCTCACCCAAAGAATGCCAAAAAGCACGTCCTGAGCCACCTGCATCATTATTATTATTATTGGAATAGAATAGAATAATTTTTATTCAATATAGATATTATATTGAATTACATAATACTTATTGAAAGTCATTTTTTTATTTACCACTGGTTTGTAAAATACCTCTGTCCTGGGAAGAACCAGCAAGAAACCCAGCGGGACTTTTTTTTAAAACATATTTCACTTTACAATAATTTTGTTTTTTCGTTTGTACAAATTTTAAATGAGTTTTAATAGAACCAGCATGGTGGCAATCACCTCATTCCCAGGGGTTTATTTCACTTATGTATTCTTTGATATTATAATAACTCTTTTTGTACAATTTTTCTTTAATAAAACATTTAAACTTATTTATTGACAAATTTTGTACATTTTCTGGGATTTTGTTGTACATTGTCCCATAAATGAATTACTAATTCTGTGGAGTCTAGTAACTGGTATTACAAGCTTGTGTTTATTCCTAGTGTTTAAAGTATGAACATCTTTATTCTTATCAAAGCTATTTATGTTTTTTTATGTACATACATTACATTTTCATAAGTATATTGCGATGCCAAAGTTAATATGTTTATTTCTTTAAATTTTTCTATAAGGGACTCATTACAATTTAAGTTATACGCCCGTACGGCTCTCTTTTGCAAAACAAATATAGCTTCGATGTCAGTCGCATTACCCCATAGCAAAATTCCATAAGACATCACGCTATGAAAGTAACTAAAATAAACTAATCTCTCAACATTGGTGAGACTTCTAATCTTTCTTACAGCATATGCTGCAGAACTAAGTCTGCTTGCTAATTTAGATATATGGGGGCCCCATTGAAGCTTCGCGTCAATATCAATACCAAGAAAAACAGTGGTATCCACAAGATTCAATTCCTCCCCATTTAAGAGCACATTGGTATTTGAATGTTTAACATTAAGTATTTTAAATTTAATACATTTTGTCTTATTGCCGTTTAAGAGCAAATTGTTGGCGTTAAACCAATGTACTAATTTCGATAGAACATTATTTACATTGTCAAAATTAATTGACTGTCGTTTGAGTTTGAAAATTAAAGAGGTACCATCAGCAAATAATACTATATCGTGATTGTCCCCTAGAAGATAAGGTAAGTCATTAATATAGACTAGGAACAGGAATGGGCCAAGAATCGAGCCCTAAGGAACGCCCATTGATACTACTGATCCGGAGGAACCTTTACCACTGATAACGATTTTTTGAGTTCTGTTATTTAAATATGAAATAATAAGTCTAAGCGCAATATTTTTGGACACCGTAATTATCACTTTTTTATTAATCACTTAAATAGAAAAATAAATCATTCCGTTTATACAAATGTAAGATTTTTCACAATTATTTTCAACATTAATCTATAACTTTTACTATATTTTTGTGAGGACAATGAAGAGCTTAAGACATCAAAGTACAAAGCTTTCTGAAGCCATTTTCATTTTGAAACATCATATTGGCGGGAAGTAATCATTGTTGCCGGAAAGCTACCGAATAATTACAAAAGTTACTTCGCTTTGTGAGCTTTGAAAGATATTGCGTCTTTCCTATTAAGTTGTCAGTTGAAATCTTCATGGTAAATCTTACTTTACTTAGCAAAAGCGAACAGTTGACTGAATAAAGACAAAGTTATTAAATATGCCCTTATTATAAGTGGTAGGAAGTAGTTCGGCTACAAACTATGTGTCAATGAAACACGTTATTTGTTACGCATACATTAATGAATAAAAAATCACTGCATTTCATATAACGTGATGAGAATTGTTACTATTTTTTAAGGACTTTATAGCGTTTAAATTATTTATGTGTTTCCTACATCTCGAATAAAGCACTTGTAGTCACAGGGAGATAGTGTTAACGTATCATTATCAGTTATTTTCGGGAGCGAAGCTGAAGTTTTTAAAAACTACAATTATGTCTCGATGACATTACTTTATTACACATATGACATTACTATTTCATTACAAAACGAATTAAAACTAATTCATTGCAATACTGACTTCCTTAACTAGGTGATTACATTACTACGATGAGGACTGTAATAATGAATATAGTTCTAAATGGCTTTTAAGGCTTTTATAAGGTGATCAACACAAGTCTGTTTACTGAAAGTATTACACCTGACTTTGATTAGCAATAAAAATTAAATAGTGGAGTCAACGTCTTCTATAACATTACACTTTATAACATGTTTACGGCTTTTAATAATGGAATGGTCTAATATGAGAATATAATGGTCTTGTTTATTGTTTATTAAAAACAAATAAAAAAAATTAAGATTACTACCATAATAAAAAAAAACTAAAATTAAAAACGTATTATAATCATACAGTCCTATTCCCCGCGGTATAGTGCCAAGAACGGCTGGCTGCGTTTCTTTCATTTATTCTTGTTAAGCTTTTATCTCAATCTCAAGCTTCGTTAAATGAAATAAAATTTCATCACAATTCCCAGGGGCGACAACCCATAATCTTGATGGTTCTCCGATGTACACGTCAATGGATTGATGAGCCACAGTTAATATACCCCCTACCTCAATGCCTATATCAAGCTAATAAAAAATATTTAGAATCATTTTCAGTATTTAGTTTTGGCTTTTGTATTGCTCAACTTTCAACAAGCAAAGTGGAAAAGTCTGATAACCTTGCGGATTTTTGCAACGGGTTGACCAAATGGAAAGAAATTTGAAAACATAAGATCAATTACAGATCAGGCATACAGCCATTAGAATAGAATAGAATAATTTTTATTCAATACTAGCTGTTACCCGCGGCTTCGCCCGCATGGTCACTGGGAAATGAACTATCACACAATGCACTGCACAGCTTCCTCCATGGTTTCATCCCAGTGATTATCGTTTTCTAAAAGATGCAGAGCTTCACATGCTTCTCTATAAGTTGCGCATTCCTGACCGTTGATAGTTTTAAGGTCTTTATATCCTGTAGGACCCCGAACATGGTGCAGCAGCAATCGTAAACAGAAACATTCAAAATTAGTTACATGGACGGTATACACACGACCAAGGGCATCTGATGACTTTACACCGGGCCAATTTGCAACAGGCGCGCCTTGAATACGGCGTTTCACTCCTTCCTAGATGTGTTCCAAGTATAATAGCGGGGACTTCAGAATATAACAACGTTTTTGCAAAGGGTCGGTTTGACAAAGTTGAAAGAAGGCTGTTAGTGTAGTTTTGGCGGTGATGCAATTCTTTCTTGGAAATTTCGGTGAAATATACGCTCTCCATTTTCTAAGTGTACAGCAAGGTGAGTAACTGTTGGGTGCCTTTCGTGTAAAGGAAGCCAAGGAGACGCCACGCTGCCTCGTTAGCTGACATAACGCCCTGCTTGAAAGGTCTGTACTTCATTAACGGATTTGCCTCACCTTCACTCCTGAGATTAAATATTGCTTGGTCGCTTCCGTTATTTATGTACTTACAGATATACTTGATTGCGCGGACAGAGCTACATGCTTCTACATTAATGTGGGCATTAAACATTTTACATAGAATGGGCGAATACGGGACAATCCAGCTGTTATCTAAGGTTTCGAACGCTCCAGAGCGAGATTTGATTGTAATTTTCCTGCCACCATCTTCGGGAGCTCTGCGTCTGTATAAAGGGTAGCCATTGTCATTGTGCACTGTTTCTTTTAATAGCTGTTTAGGGAATTTCTTTGTACATTTTCCTTCTTTCATACATGGCGATATTGAATTTCGTGCTCCACATGGACCGTGAATCATATTTCGGACGATGGTATCATACAATTCTTTATCTTGCTCAGGATCCGGAATCTCGGCGCTTATTATGTCGTCTATTTGGCTGGGCCGCAACTTCTCTTTAAGCCATATTAGAATGTGGGCATGCGGTAATCCTCTTTTTTGCCATTCAATTGAATACATGAAGCACTGCACCTCTCCGAAAATTTTCCCTTTGTTAATTACATACATTAATTTTTGTACTTTTAATCTTAATACTCTAGCAACTAAATCGTGTCTGTCAGTACTTTTTTGGCCCGGCATTAGCTCCTCGGTTATTTCTTTCCATGTGGGATTGCAAGTAAAAGTAACAAAAAGATCAGGTCTTCCGTAAGTTCGTACATAGGCGAATGCGTCTTGTGTGTACTCATGTAGGTAGCGGGGACTGTTAACGAATGATGAGGGCAGAATTACCATTTTACATAAATCTCTGGGGTTTACATTGGCGTCGCTAGAAACTGCATCTTGTAAATGTATATAATTCTCAACGCGCAGCCTTTTTTGATTTAAAGATATATAACGGAGACGTTCACTTTCTACCTTCACATACATGTCTACCAAAAATTGATGAAATAATTGTCTACATCGGGCTAAGAGGTTAAAATCATTTTCTCGCAACATCATATGATACGCATAAAAATCCATACATGATACTTTTTTATTCGGAGTAGGCTCCTTTGTGACCGGGTTAATGAGTGGAATTTGAAAATGATAACCCTCTTGTCCTTTGCAATAAATCAATGGGTATTGCAGAGCGTCATAAAACTTGTGTGTATCGGCTACCTGTTGCAACGTATCATCACGTGCTCGCAAGACAATGTCTCGTGAAGAAAATTGATCACCACTAATTACGGCTGCTATTTCGTTTATCAAAGGTGCATTGTAGCGCCTTTCATGCTCTCCTCGAGGGGTCCGATCTGCGTGAATGACGACTTTATAATCCTCTTCAGGTAGGTTTTCTAAAGCAGTTTTAAATGTTTTAACTAAAATGTTACGTTCATGCAAGAATCTTTGAATTTTGAACACTGTGTCTCTCTCAACTCCCTGGATAAATTGGCAGCGCCGGTCTACCTCAATTTCTTCGTCACCCATAAAATATACTTGTAAAAATTTATGCTGTTCGTTTTCAGCTGGAAAAGTGAACCTTTTCTATGATAAATTTGCCCTTGCACCGTAAATGTAGGCGAAAATCCCGGCATTATTATTTCCGGTCAACTCCGAAGGACGTCATTTGAAAGCATGAGTTATATTTCGGATCCTGTTTAAAAGCGCCGTGACTCATTAGCATCATATAAAAGAGAGTTTTCAAAGGTTCTTCTGGTTCCCCAAGTAACGGAAGAGACACTTTGCCATTGGAACAGCACATGCCTGCGGTCTCATCTTTCCATTTTAAAGCGCTGCAAAATCGACACGCCTTGTCCATCAGTCCGATAACAACTAACCTGTGATTTTTATAATCAATCAACGGATCATAATTGAATGCTGCGTCATTAAAAACCGACCAATTGTTTCTTTGAAAATTTTGTCGACGTTCAGCTTGGAGCTGTGCATTTGCATCTCTTCGCGCCTGTGTCTGTTCTGGTGTTTCAAATGCCCTTATAGTAGATTGACGTTCAGCTTACTCAATGATTCTGTGTTGAGTTTCATCAGGTGATTCCGCGGCTCTTAAGGCGGCCTGACGTTCCGCTTGTTCGAATAGCTTTTGCTGACTTTGAGCAGGTGTTTCAGTAGCTCTTAAAGTAGATTGACGCTCTGCCTGTTCAAGACGCCTTTGCTGACTTTGATCAGGTGTTTCAGTAGCTCTTAAAGTAGCTTGACGCTCCGCCTGTTCAAGACGCCTTCGCTGACTTTGAGAAGGTGTCTCAGATGCTCTAAAAGCAGCCTGATGCTCTGCTTGTTCTTGCCTTCTCAGTTCAGCATCTTCTAAAGATTCTAGCGATCGAGCTAATCTTTTCGCTTGTCTTTGAGAAGATACTCTTGAAAGGCTGGACTTACGTTTGCGAGGCATTATGAAGTAAGAAAAAACCTATTTATAAAAAACGTTAAAATACCTAAAAGGAATTAAATTTCCTTTTAAATATTTTTTTTAAAAGCAAATCCAAAATATCTAAAAGGAATAAATATTCCTTTTAAATATTTTTTAAAATCAAAACAACAAAACCAATTCAAGACACAACACGAATCCGAAAACGATAGCCAAAAAAAATTGAATCAACTTAAACCAAATCACAAAACAAATCGCAGAAAACCGAAATCGAAAGCATTAGTCAATATAAATATAGCCAACGAAAAAAGAAGTAAGTGTATAGGTACCGCATACACTATCTATACTATTAATGTTCCTTTGAAATATTATTAAACAACCTAAAACAACAAAAACCAATTCACGATTCTAAATAAACAAAATCCAAAATCAAAGCCAGAGTCTAAATATGTATAAAGGAATACCAACCAAATCAACAAAACCGATCCAAGAAAATACACAAATCCGAAAATGAAAGCCAATATAAATCCATTCAACCTTAACCAAATCACAAAGCAAATAACAAACAACCGAAATCGAAAGTAGGTAGTCGAATAAGCTACGAAATAGAAACAATTTAAGCGTATAGGTACCGTATGCACTATAAGTTGACGCGCGGCTCAACGGCGGAGTTAAGTACATGTCAGAAACATTTCGTTACCGCGTTTTAAAACCTAGTAACGACATCTAGCGGAATCAATTTAAACTATGTATACGTTAGTTAATAAGAACTCTCAAAAAATATTTTTCTTATAATTTTGCACAATTTTTCTTATTGTAATACCGATTCATTCATAACCACATATAAGAACTGTATTCATTTCCGTTCAATAAATATTACTAAGGCTTATTAATAAGGCTTACTAAGAACTGTTTCTACCATTGTTAAGGGTGAAAGCGTGACAGGTGGTGATAGTATTTCTGATCCATACTTATAATCACGCCTGTAACCCTTGCGGGGTAGGCAGAACATCAACGGATTACTTAATATCGTCTGCGAGGTTATCGCCTATTCTGTGAATTACGATGCACCAAAACGTTTGAAGAAAATCAGCTGGTGAATTTTATGTTTTTTATCGCTCTCTTCCCGGTCCTGCGTGGAAAAATACAGATCCATACATTTTTATCTTAATTTTGTAAAAGACATAATAATCCAGATATTCTGACCTTCTGTGTTCGTCCATCGTACCGTCGTCCGTCTTGTAGAATCACGGTGGCGCCACCTAGCTGAATTTAATTTTGCAACATATTCGATTTTCCCACGGGAATGATATGTTTTTCCGCTAAAAAAAGTAGCCTATGTCACTCTACAGCCACCGAACTATCCCCATACAAAAAATCATGCCATGCCGACGCTCTGTTGCGACGTGAAAGAAGGACAAACAAACAAACACACTTTTGCATTTATAATATTAAATTAGTATGGATAGATTACTACATAATACTATTTGAAAGTCATTTTTTTATTTACCACTGGTTCGGAAAATACTGGGAAGAACCAGCAAGAAACCCAGCGGGACTTTGTTTTTAAACATATTTCACTTTACAATAATTTTGTTTTTTTGTTTGTACAAATTTTAAATGAGTTTTAATAGAACCAGCATGGTGGCGATCACCTCATTGCCAGGGGTTTTTTGACTTATGTATTCTTTCATATTATAATAACCCTTTTTGTACAATCTTTCTTTAATAAAACATTTAAACTTATTTATTGACAAATTTTGTACATTTTCTGGGATTTTGTTGTAAAAGCGTATACATTGCCCCATAAAAGAATTACCATTCCTTTTATTATTAGTATAGTCGTAACAATGTATGTTAGGGTAAGACGTGAATAGGATATGACGACTTGGAATATTATAGCGAGTTCTTAACAAATTAATATCTTTTATTACGGATCCCTAAAAGAAAACATTACATGACGACCCTGTATTTATAAATATGTGAGAGATACATTCTAACATACCATGCTGATCAATATAAATTCGTCCTAAACTACGCCGTGCTTAAATACGTTCTAACTTATTACCCTTGCCTAATATATCGTCATCCTAACCTGCGCTCAAATAGCGTCGTCTTAAGTAGTAGAATATTACTACTTCTAAGATTCGAACTCAAGACCTCGTGATCACTAAATGCTTTGATTTATTACTATTTACTTTAAAAATCGTAGAGGTCATCAATTTGACTGTACCTATTTATTAGAGTATGTTACATGAAATCGTCGAGGTTAGTAACTAATCGATTTTAACTATTTTTTATTTACCGATATTATACCTTCTAGTGTCCATTTATACATATCAACCAGATCGTTTGAAGTTAGTTCATATTTTTATAGACCTAATACAATTATACGTGGTGTAAATACTTTTATACATGGTAGAGTCATGCTGCAGCTATATAAGTGGTATATTTGTAGGTCGGTTCGACCGGGGAACCGCTCTCACAGAATACCAGCGTAAAAAAGCAGCTCAACGCTACTGTGTTTCGTATGGTGAGAACCGAAGACCCTAATGGAAAACGAGGCATTCCATCTTAGTCCTCGCGGGTGACAACGCATCTGAATTTTAATTCGCAATCGATGATTCTTTGACATCTGTCTATGGGCCACAGTAACTACTTACCATCAGGTGGACTGTGTACTCGTTGTTGGTAATATTAACTGTAGGACAAATTGAAACATGAGATGGGCAGCGGCATCTTCCATAAGGGCTCAAATAATAAAAAACTGCGGTTGACGACCCGCGTGCCAAGTGTGGCAACTATGGCAAATATCCACCCTATGAGGTTGCAGCGAATAAATGTAGTGAAATACAGTTATTTATCCTATGTGTAAAAGTTTTCCACAATTTCAATCTCGGAATACTATCTAGAAAAAAAAGCAATTTGCGTCGATAATCTAATTGGGTCCATTTATCACTCGGCTGCGAAGTTCGTCTCGCTGCGACTCATCAGCGCAGACATAAAAACTAAACAGACTACGTAATTTTATCTCTCGACCAGAACGGATTTCTTAAAAATCACAAATATTTTGTATTATTTTCAGCAAGTTGTTTTCATTACATTGTCTGCGTATCCTGTAACTACATGCCGTGATTTAGAGCCGTGGTGGTAGCTCAGGCACTACCTCCCCCCCCCCGAGAACGCGTTCCCGCCTTATCGTGGCGGAGGGGCTGGCTTAGTAGCCGTGGCTTGGGCACCCGCGGTGAACTAAGAGCAACCCACATGTCTGGCCCGACGAGACCACTTCAAGGGGCTTGACAAGCCTACTTCGGATGTGTGTTGGTGAACTGCGGTGTCCTCTAACCCTACCGCCGCAGCCGAGGTGGAGTTGTGGAGGAAGAGGAGTGTTGGTATGGCGATGCGCCACTCGCCCTATCCTCCGCGACTGTGGCGGGGCCGCACCGTTGATGAATTGATGGTGAGGCCGTGAGGGGAGGGGAGTGATGGTATTGCGAGTGGCAGCAGCGCAAGTGGAGTTAGGATTAGGATTACGGATGTGTGCGAAAGCGTCCCAATGGCCCTGACAATATCCGACATGCCCGTCCTTGCCCCCGCCAGGCGGGTATGCGTAGGCATTTACCCCATATAAAAAAATTGCTCAGGCGATACTGGACGTAAATTTCAATCCGGCACCAATGAAATTGTTAATTGCAATTTTAAGCGCTGATTTATCATTTAACGAAAATACGTACTCGTCTATTGTTACAATAATTGTTCATTTCAGCATTAGGAGTTTAGGAGACAATGTAGAAAAAAATCTATAAGGAATACATAATATAATATAAGATGGTTTAAATTTTCTTTAAAAAATCAAGTGAAACGGTTTAATTTAATTCTCTATTTCTAATTCTTAAGAGTAATTACATACGTGTAAATTACTCTGAGTAATTAATTTAAAAAAAACTACTATAGTGGTTTTCCGATAGAGAAAGGGAGAAAGAGGAATTAAGTCATGCAATTCCTGCGCACACTGTACGAAATGTCCTGTAGAACACCGAAACCTTCCATCTAAAAAATCAGGTAAGCGTTACATTGAGGGAGGCTACATCAGATGGAGGGACGAAGGAGTGTCTCTGTCTACTAGTAATACTATAAAAGCCAATTTACAATATCTTAGTGCCGGTTTAAATTAGTGTATTAGGAGAGTAGGTACATTTTTTCTACGCACGACTTCTTTGTGGAATCGTCTGCCACCGGTATTTTCCCGGACCGATACGACTTAGGGGCATACAAGAAACGAGCTTATTATTTTTTAATAGGCCGACAATGCACCTGCAATTCCCCTGGCGTTGCAGTTGTTCGTAAGCGGCGGTCGATGCTTACCGTCAAGTGAGCTGCGTGCTTCTTTTGTCTTCTATAAAAGCAAAAACATTTGTAAAACCTATGCCGCCGTGTAGTGGTCATATAGACACATATCAGCCCGTGGATGCCGTAGGAACGACAGAGGGAAATAAAGCAGGGGATGGACAACAGCATCTTTATCATAACAACTCAAAGGAATAAAATACCGCAGTTGCCAACCCACCTGACAAACGTGGCAACTATGAGGCAATCTATGGGAGAGGCCTATGTTCAGCTGTGGACTTATTGAAATGATGATGATGATGATAAACGTTGAATACGTGAACTAAATGGCGAAGTGATCTGATGATACAACTAATTAGTTTGTGAAGTTTGTGAATCACATAAACTTTCTTTCTCCATGTATTTGTTTCATCACAATAGGCAGTATTTTACGTAGAATAGCGCATATTTTCTTACGCTGTTTTTTCCAATCTGGCGATGAAATGATTCTGTACTGAAAAAAGTGTAAACGTCTACTGGAAAGGCAAGAAAACCAATAAAGAACTCGCATACGAGTGTTACTAATGTTCTCTCCTAATGGGTTTAGATAATGTATTGCATCCATTTTAAAACATCTAACGGAATACATCGTGCAACGAATGGTAAAACTCTCGTAATACCAAACACTGCCTTAAAGCTTCATCGTAATCATCATCACCCATAAAGCAACACAGGCCACCGGCAGACCGGAGGGGAGTAGCCATACGCAGGCGTTCCTCTCTGTCAAAGTACAAATCACTGCTCAACGTGCTCTCTTGCTTACGCAATTAATCATTATCAGAAATAAGACAGCGTAACGCACTATACATTCACTAGCACACCGTAATACGTCCCCGCCACAATCACACACCAGTGTAACGCGAGGGACGTAATCACATGATAACACCGAAGTATGCAAACCAACAGCAACACTACCCATCTCAGTGTAACAGTCTCTCAGCAACACCATTTTCCTTGCCTCCATCAGAAGAACCACCACAACGGACAGAACCACAGTACTATTTTAGCACTACTACTACGTGGAATGACTTAGATGGACTCTCTCGTACTCGGCACCTTCACTGAACTTTATACAATACAATACTCTTTATTGTACACCAAGAAAAGATAAAAATAACAAAAAAAAATATAAATAACTAAACTATTGAGAGAAATACAAAGGGCGGTCTTATTGCTACATAGCAATCTCTTCCAGACAACCCAGAAGAAGAAATAAATAAAAAATTAAGAAAAAGAACAATGGGTAGGGTGCACTAAAATAAAAAAATAAAGATACAAACTTATGCATTAAAAAGACAACATTCTCCACAAACTGCTGTTTGCTGTTTTTATAGTCCACAAATGCTATGTGGGGGTTTCTGATTTACCTTCAATTCTACACCGCCACCATCGATATGACGCTCCGCTAGTGACGCAACCTCTCGCTCACTCTCGATCCATCCGGTATTTCACAAACGCGCCGACAAATTCATAATAACGGTATTGTAAGTAACGGTAATAAGTAACGGTGTTGTTTCGGATTTCTTTACTAACACAAACCTTTGCCCTAATTCAATATGCAGATCGGTTGAGCGAATGTATCTGTCTGTATCCGAGTTGTCGCTGTCACCGAACGATACTGTTATAATGTAATAAACCATAGTTGTTTTTGTGTGCGCAGATTTCCCCCCTCAAAAACGACAAACAGTTCTCTATCGGGAAAAACGCTATGGCTACTCCCATCCAGTCCTCTGGTGGCCCGTATTGCTCTATGTTATCACCATTACAGCTACATAAGTCCACTTCTGAACAAAGGGTGGACTTGTCAATCAAAACATCCCCCTATGACACTTTAAAGTTAATTCTAAATAAATTACAAACGATTTTCATATATTTAATTAACCCTCATCCTCTGTTCTTTATTACAAAGAAAATGTAGCCCAATGCCTCCAAACTTAATTACAAGCGGTCCATTACGCCTTATTCGGGTTCAAGAAATTGCTTGCCCTATATTTTATTTTCCCTATACGACTCTTCCGAAGGGCAAAAGACACGGAAATCTTTTCTCTGTGTCCTAAGGGAAATTAAAACTGTGTTGGTGACAACTGAATTAGACCAGAAATAAATCCAATAATATTTTAACGTGTTTGCATTATTTCAACAACGCTTTATTCTGATATCTATTAAAATGTGTTTTAGGTCCCACAATACATTGAGCACTAAGTTACGGTCAATTCCCCGTAACTTCTTAAGCCTTTAGTATACAAAGAAGTTAAGGAATTTGATTTGCCGTGTGGTGACTGTTGCGGCCACAGCGGAACCGGTTTGTACAGGCGACGACCCTCCCCCCCTCCCTACCTCCATCACATTGTCGACGACTACTGTAGCATTCTGTCCGCATATTAAATTTGTACATTTTTCATTTATTATATCCTTCTATCAGTGACCTATGGTTTTAATTATTACATTAGTTCACCTAACACAAGAACAGTGGTAACCCTATTACTTACCCTATTTCGTTCCAGCCATGGGTGTCGCAAGAGGCGACTATGGAAAATGCCAGAAAATCTATGGCTTCCATAAGATTTTTCTGGCATTTTCTACATTTATTGGTTTTCTAGCCTTTCCAGTAGACGTTTACACTTTTTCAGTACTGAATCATTTCATCGCCAGATTGGAGAAAGCAGCGTAAGAAAATGTCGGACTTCACATATCTTCGAAATATTTTTTATTTCTCAGACATGCAGATTTCTCACGATATTTACCTTCACCGCCGAGCACGTGGTAAATCAGCACTTAACATTGCAATTAAAATTTTTATTGGTGCCGGCCGGAATCGAACCCAGGTTGCTCGCGTACTGTGGAATGCTGGGTTGCTGTCATCAAAATCTTCCAAAACTTGTATGTACTGAAACTCGTAAAAGTACCTACTAATCGTACGGTTAATTAATCTTAAATCTTAATCTTAAATTAACGCCGAGTTTTATGAGTAAGACTAAAACGGCTGCTAGACTAAACAAGGGAAAAAACTAACTATATTACAAAGTTTCGAAAATAAGGCATTTTGAAAGAAAAAATACCTATATTAGCCGATGGCCGCTTAGCGATGATTACACAAACACATGTTAGCCCCGTTCAGCGTAGGTACCCACTACACTGACCATGCAATAAAGGGGTATTCGATTATGCATAATATTATGTATTTCTCAAAACGATCTCCATTGGGGCATTTTTATTAGGCTTGGGCAAAAATATCGAAATATCGATATTTTCTCATAAAAATATCGATATATATCGTCGATAATTTCGCGATATATCGATATTTATTTTAGAGTATCGAATTCGTATCGAATTCGTATTAATTTCGATATATTTTAAATGTTGTAAAACATGAATCTACAAAAGGAGCTACAAAAGCATTCATGTGTGGTTATCGTTGTTTTTTCGTCCAACCGTCTGTAATATAAAATTTTGGGCCTTATCCTTACAATATGCACATGTTGACGATATATCGATATTTATCACGCGATATATATCGATACAGTTTTAAAATATCGTTTCGATATATCGATATATATTTTTCCCTTGCCCATCCCTAATTTTTATTCGTATTGTAACACTAAATTGCTATTTGTAGGGGCGCTTTTATTGCCGTTTTTCTTTGCAAACAACAAGATATTGAATGAATCTATGTTGTTAAGGCTTATCCCTCGTCAAATTTTAAATCACGTTAAAATCCTGTGCGACACATATACAACAGTTTACGCAATATGTGACGCAAGGATGTTTTACATCTAAATTGTATATTAACACCCCAAAATTTGAATTTCAAAGACTTGTTGTGTGCTTTAGGACATTAATTTTATTTACATAGGTATTATGTTTATTTATACATTTTTAAATCCTTTCTTCAAAACTAGGAAGTTTTTCTTATATTAAAGATCGAACAGACGTTTTATTTATGGCTGCAGCACGAATGGGTCGGCTCAAGCGGGGAAGGACCACACTCGCAAAAAAAAAAACGAGCGTGAAATAGATGCTTAATGTTTCGTATGGTTGTGATTAGTACAATCCGATAATAAAATAAAATGGTTGTAATTTTTTTTATAAAATGTATTTTATTTTTTCCGCATCCTACTTGAAATAGTGCACAATTCGAAGTGAAATTTCACGTCAGTTTGACAGTCATATTCATTCTTCCTTACTTTATGGCTTCTCTTAATAGAATTCTGCCAATGGCAAGTCAGTCATGGGAGAGTCATATTAGTCTTGTGCGCAAAGTATGACCTTTAAGCCGCAACAACATCGTTGAGACAATTTGCTTTCGCCGCCTCATGCACAGTGTAAAGTGAATATGGAATACGCGTTCTAAAAATAATACTCAAACATGATTATATTATCTATATTTTTATTTAATATAAAAAATTATAGATATCCACTATGTATTTACAAAATAAGTAGATGGCAAACATCTTGTTAGATCCAACGTACAGAAAACGATACAATTATATAATACACTGCATAAAATATAAATCAATCTGGTCTCCAGCTTATGGATACATACGAACAAAAATAATACTGTATATTGCGATAACGCTTCGGTATAGCGCAAACGTTCTGTCCATTTCATGCACATAACAAAGCGCAGACAAGTGACAGCCAACTGACATCACCTGTCATTTTTGACATTCGAAATGTCACAGTATTACATTACAATACATCTTGCGTTTATTTCGTTCTTAAATCTTTGTATTTATTTTAGAATGCCGCCTTAAACCAAGGATTTTGAATAAGCTTACAAATTTTTGAAAGTGTTAATTTGTATGAAGAAATGCATGCCTAGTTGCATATTCTTGGAAAAGTCCAACAGTAGACTTAAAAAGGCTTAGAAAGAGCTATTAAAAATTGTTTTTAAAAAAACCTTCAATATCTATTAAAATATGTAAATAATATTTATATTGCTTAATTAGTCTGATTATGGTTGAGATAAAAACCTCAAATTTAATACAACATAACCAAATATATTGTAAGGTAATTTCTTCTAATCAAGTAAAATGGGAACTATGTGTCAGTCGGCTATAACATAGGCCTTTAGATCAGTTATTTCACACAACCATGTTCATTTTTTAAACTTTACATTAGGTAGGTTTAGGTAGGTGCTACATTTAAAATACCACTTATTGCCTTTATAAACTCTTTATAATAAATGTTACTTACATTTAGTTTGTGCCACAATGAATAAACAAAATAAAAATGCCATAAGCAATCTGATATTTCACAAGACAATATGAGGCATATAGAATCAAAGGCAGCTAAGCGACAAACTTTCAAAAAATAACTAAGTATGGAGCCATCTAGTGAATTCTTGGTTGTAACTCTTTATTTTATTATTGTAAGAAACAAATACAGCTAAAGCCCTTTAAATTTCGTTCAAAAATTGATTTTGGGATCAAATACAGCTAAGTCACCTTAGGTCGCAATCAAAGACAGCTAGGTGATAAAACAACCAATCACAACGCTTGAATTCTCGAAAACAAAATGGCGATTTCTATACAACCGCGTTAGCCACACTAATATTTTTATTGTATTTTTAGTGTTTTAGTGAGTTCTCGTGCAAAATTTATTGTGAAACGACTATTATGGAGGTCACTGTAGAACCGGCAAGTACTGGCAGAGGTCGAAAACGCACACGAAACCAAGAAACTGGAGGCAAATATTGCTAAGAGAGAAAGGTTAGTGATGTGCCTTGCTTCTACACTCTGCACAATGTATAGATAAAGATAAATAATTGCAATCGAATTAAATTCATTTTTCGCAATATTTATTTTTCAATGTATTTCCATGTACTTTAACGCTAATACAGTATGTATTTTCGTTAAGGTACATTGGAGAGATGGACATGGAGGATCTAACTGTAACTAAAATTGTGCTAAGATAGAAGTTTGAGTGTTAAAAATATTTATTATTGTTTTTATTTTATTTTATCTCCAATAATGTGTTATTATAATTTTACTATGTATGCAAACCTACCTACAAGTACCAGTGCTGTACCTACTAAGTAAAATAATAGCTACAAACTAGTAGTATGTTTAATAACACCCCTTTTTTCGTCAGGAGTTAAGTTCTTTACAGGTTCCTAGTACCTAACCAAATGTTTTTTTTTTCACAGATACTCCTCAACTGCTTTACCTCAAAGAGTGAACTGTTCACATAAAAACCCAACGCTAAAATGTGCAACCCTGACAATGAATGAACTTCTAAAATTTCACCAATCATTTTATGCCTCAAGAAAAAAAAGCTGTCAAGATGCTTTTCTTCTTAAGTGCTGTCAAATAAAACAAATTAAAAGAAGGCGTCCTAACCAAAATAAAAGGCTTAGAAGAGATTTTAATATCCAGTACAGGATTTTAAACAGTCAGAATAAATTTGTGATTGTCTGCCAAACATTTTTTTTGAGTTCCTTGCAAATAAAAAAGTATAGAGTGGAATTTGTTATGAAGGTGTTTTACTATACAGGACAGATTGCTAAAGAAAACAGGGAAGGAAATCATAAAATAAACAAGTATAAGGATCAAAAAGATATAGTTAGGCAGTTTATTATTAAGTTAAAATGCATAGAATCACATTACTGTCGATCTGCAACACGAGAACGAAAATATCTGCACAGCGATTTGAGTATAAACAAACTTTATAAGATGTTCAGAACCGAAAATCCTCAGTCTGTTGTAAAGAAGTCTTATTTTCGTGCAATATTCAACCAAGATTTCAATTTAGGATTCGGTAATCCGAGAACAGACGTTTGCTCGAAATGCATTGAATTGGATGGGAAAATTAAAATGGAAAACGACCAAGAAAAAGAAAGACCTCATGATCGAAAAAGAGTCCACAGGCTCAGGGCAAAAGCATTCTTTAAATTGCTTCGGGAAAAATCAGACGATATGATCACTTTCTCATTCGACTGTCAAAAAAATAATCCCCTACCCAAAGTACCTGACCAAAGTGCGTACTACAGTCGCCAAATATATCTCTACAATTTTACGATTGTTCAGGGTTCTTCTAAAGATCACCTGAATAAAGACACAACTTATGCATATTTGTGGACAGAGAACGAATTTCCAAAAACATCTAACCAGATAGCCTCTGCAGTGTACGACCGTTTAAATAAAACTAATTTTGAAGGGATTAACACTGTTCGTCTTGTAGCTGATGGATGTGGCGGGCAGAACAAGAATAGCATATTGCTATGTATGCTGTCAAGATGGCTTCTCGACAACACGTCTCTGAAAAAAATTGAAGTCGTTTTCCCCATTACTGGGCATTCTTTCATGCCACCAGACAGAGTTTTCGGAAACATTGAAAAAGTCCTTAAAAAACAAGAAGTAATCATTCGACCTGAAGATTACATAGACATCATTGCAACAAATGCAACCATTACAAAAATGCGTGACATTCAAATGTTCGACTTCAGAAGTGCCGCAAAAGATGTCCTAAAACCGACTGCGAGATGGCCTTTTAAAATAAGTGAATGCAAAAGATTCATTTTAAAGAGATCCAAAACTGTTGGAAATGTGCTTATTCGTGAGAACTGCATTTTAATTCAGATATAGGTAAAGCAGTAAATCTTTGCAAAACTGGAATGAAAACCAATATGATAATCCCATCCACAGTGCCACTAGGAGCACCCATGAATCGTGCAAAAATAACTGACGTCGATGCATTATTAAAAAAGCATTTTGGCGCTGAATGGAAACCAATGCAGAATGTCAGTTTTATGTAAATATTATAAGATCGCCAGTTATTCAAGAGGGGGATTCAGAAAGAGGGGAAGATGATAATGAAAACTATTGTGAATGTAGGGATGATACTGTGGATTTAAGAATTTAAATTTTGTTTGTGTTCAAAAAGAAGAAACAGCTGATTTAGTAATAAGAAAAGGTTTAAAGGTTTAATTTATGAACTATCATAAGAATAGAATATTGTTTCTGAGAGTAAAGAAAGTCTGATTAAAACGAGAAAAAGTGTTGTTTTTGTTAACTTGTTGATTATTGGATTTAAGAATTTAACTTTTGTTTTGTTGAAAAAGAAAAACAGCTGATTAAAAGTAATAAGAATAATTTAGTAATAGGAAAAATTTTAAGTTCATAGGAATAGAATATTGTTCGTAAAGGAAAAGAAAAGTCTGATTAAAAGAAAACGTGTTTTTGTTTCATAACGATTTTGATTATTATTTGAAGTTTTATGAAAATTTTAAATATCTACATGAAAACATGTTTTAATTACTGGTCCATGCTATCGACATCTGTAGGAACATCACTAACATTGTAATGTCAATATGGCGCCAGTCATTATCAAAGACAGCTAGGTTCACTTGAGTAAAATCAAACACAGCTAAGTGTAGCTGTTGGTATCAAAGATAGCTAAGTCGTTTGATTTTTATTTTTCGGCTTATTATTTAGTACTCCCAAATAAAGGTAGCCAAAACCAATATTAAAATCACATACTCTAAAATCAAAACTGTGAGAGTATGAAAACCCTGACTAATAAATTAGAAAAACGTTTTTTCGGTTCCTGAAAATGTGACATAGAGCACTTAGCTACCTTTGATTCTATATGCCTCATATGTGTTATGTAGATGGTAAAATAGAATTAAGAAAAATTTACTGATTGCACCACCATAATTATTTCAGACTAGATACAAAATAAAAACAGATATTATATTGACAATGGTGATAGAACATAGCCAACTCGATGGACCTTAGAAAACGAAAAAGGAAAATTGGTGTATTATGTTTATTAAAAATCTTTTGAAAATAAAACCATATCTCATGCAAGGCACATAATATTCTCAATTTATGTAATAGACCAACCACATTAAAATATATATACAAATACGATCCTGAGTCCATCAAGTACGAACTGTGTATTTTTAAAAACTATAATTTAATATAATATAAAATAACATAAACTTTCATTAGGCAGAAGGGTGCATAATATAAGGGCTTTTATAAATAATGTATATTGTCAGATCTAAAAAAATCAAATAACTCCCAATTGCACTGCGTAATATATCCAACCTGCATTACTTTGACAGGGATAATAATAAACCAACCATTTTATGTACTTAAAAGCTTATTAAATAAAATCATTAAATTAAA
>JAGSMP010001750.1:0-40115 GCA_029286625.1 Parnassius orleans | reverse complement strand
AAAAGAAAAGTCTGATTAAAAGAAAACGTGTTTTTGTTTCATAACGATTTTGATTATTATTTGAAGTTTTATGAAAATTTTAAATATCTACATGAAAACATGTTTTAATTACTGGTCCATGCTATCGACATCTGTAGGAACATCACTAACATTGTAATGTCAATATGGCGCCAGTCATTATCAAAGACAGCTAGGTTCACTTGAGTAAAATCAAACACAGCTAAGTGTAGCTGTTGGTATCAAAGATAGCTAAGTCGTTTGATTTTTATTTTTCGGCTTATTATTTAGTACTCCCAAATAAAGGTAGCCAAAACCAATATTAAAATCACATACTCTAAAATCAAAACTGTGAGAGTATGAAAACCCTGACTAATAAATTAGAAAAACGTTTTTTCGGTTCCTGAAAATGTGACATAGAGCACTTAGCTACCTTTGATTCTATATGCCTCATATGTGTTATGTAGATGGTAAAATAGAATTAAGAAAAATTTACTGATTGCACCACCATAATTATTTCAGACTAGATACAAAATAAAAACAGATATTATATTGACAATGGTGATAGAACATAGCCAACTCGATGGACCTTAGAAAACGAAAAAGGAAAATTGGTGTATTATGTTTATTAAAAATCTTTTTGAAAATAAAAACCATATCTCATGCAAGGCACATAATATTCTCAATTTATGTAATAGACCAACCACATTAAAATATATATACAAATACGATCCTGAGTCCATCAAGTACGAACTGTGTATTTTTAAAAACTATAATTTAATATAATATAAAATAATATAAACTTTCATTAGGCAGAAGGGTGCATAATATAAGGGCTTTTATAAATAATGTATATTGTCAGATCTAAAAAAATCAAATAACTCCCAATTGCACTGCGTAATATATCCAACCTGCATTACTTTGACAGGGATAATAATAAACCAACCATTTTATGTACTTAAAAAGCTTATTAAATAAAATCATTAAATTAAAAAATCATATAGAAAGTTCCTTAGTTATTATATATTACTTTACTTTATAATGTAACGATTAAAATTCATCAAGTTTTAAAGTTTTTATTCCTTATTATTATGTTTCTTTGTTATTAATTGAATAAGATTGTCAATTAAAATAAAAAATTAGCTTTAGCAATTGTATCTGTTAAAATTATTTTTATTGTTTAATGATTTTATTGTATTCGAGTATTTTAATATTTTATTGTACCAACTTAGGATCTAAACTTTATTGTATCCTACGTTTATCTTAAAGAATAAGCCACCGTCTTAAGGGGGGAGATGTTATGAACCGATGTACAAGGTAGTAATTGCTATTGTAAGCATTACGTAAAATATATAAAAGTGATTTTTCAATTAATTCAGGCAGTCAAACTCTAACCTTTGTTCGGTACACAACTTTCTTATAGTTTATAATATTCCGAAGTGTAATTAAATTAAATTAGTTTTGCAGCAGTAAAAGGTGTCTTTTTTTTAAAAAGAACCCAAGGCGAGCCATCCTAACAGAACGTCTATCACTGGTATAGCATATAGTCCTCGAGCAGGTAATCGGAAGTAACGGGTACTAGGGAACAATACTGTGGTGGCGACTGTACGTCATGTGGACATTGAATAAAATTACTTTTACTGATTTTATCGCGTTTAATTAGCTTATTTTATTAAATTCCCGACATTTCGGGTGCTTCTTCGGTGTAATACTACACTAGATAATACACTAGATTGATTTTGTATAATGTTAGCATTTCCTTTAAGAGTACATTATTAAATTCCATACCGGGATCTGAATTAATTTTGGATGGAACTCCGTAAAATGAAAAATACTTTATTAAAGCTCTTATTACTTCCGGGGTAGACCTACTATTAATTTCAGTTGCTTGACCCAATTTCCTTAACGCGTCTATCAAGGTTAGAAAATACTTAACTTATATCGAAAATGTATCAATGAATATTTCTTGGAATGGTTTAGACTGGGTTTAAGTCAATTTAAGTTGAGGTTTAAGGGGTTTACGATTGTACTTCATTTTCTTGCAGACCTCACATGAGTTTATGATGCTCGCTACCGTTTGTTCCATATTATTCCAATATAACTTTCGCCTTAAATTTACTAATGTTTCCCTAATTCCTCTATGGCAATTTTTACCTAAATGATATTTAAGAACTACTTCGCGTTGCTCATTTTCATCTTCTACATAGACTATCCTCTTTGTACATTCATAAAATTTAACCCTATCCTTTTTGAATAATTGCGTTGTGACTTCCGAAAACTGCTTGCGGTGTATGACATCTTCAAAATAAAAAAAAATATTTCATTTTAGGTCTAATATGTTCTTTCACGAATTTTTTAATTAAATCCAAATTGTTTAATGGTAAGTGAACTTCTAATATGTTTTGTTTATCTCTAGACAAGTTTTTAAATGAACAATTATTTCTGTTTCAGGTATGAACGAGTATTTGATTTGGTTTCGCATCGATCGCTTCCTGAAGAATTAAGATTCCTGCTGTGTCTTTGTCTTTAGCCGAATGTACTGTATTGTTACTACTATGTCCCTCCGAAGCTGTGCCGGTGCTACTATTTGGAGATGGTATCGGATATGGAGATTGCCTACCATGTAAAGAGGGAATACTCAAAGTTTCCGAATCGGATGATACTGTTACTACGTCCCCTGCCTGATTCTAATTACCTACCTGTACAATTTTAGAGACTATATTGCTCAAATGACGTTGAAGTTTTTTTTTAGTTTTTGTCTATATTCACTTGCATAGAAACATCGTTAATCTTAATTCTAGATGAAGCATCAGCGTTACAATTTTGTTTCCCGTTCGTAAATACTATTTCGTAATCAAATTCCGATAGGCGTAATTTCCATCTAGTTAGTTTGCTATTCGGTTCATTAATGGAATTTAACCAGGATTAAGGGCGATGATCGGTGTAAATTGTAATTTTTTTCCCTTGTAAGTAAGGGCGGAAATGTTTGACTGCCCAAAAGATTTCCAAAAGTTCTTTTTCTATTGTGCTGTATTTCGTTTCAGCATCGTTCAATGTACGACTTGCAGAGGCTTATCACTACCGATAGGTCTCTGCGATAGAACTGCACCGAGAGCAAAGTTCGACGCATCTGTGGTGATTACAAACGGTCGAGAGAAGTCAGGATATACTAAAAGTGGGGCGCTTGTTACAAGCTCTTTACATTTTTCAAATGCGTGTATATATTATTTTCTAATTTCAATTTTGTTTTTCTTGTTAATTCATCCACCATATAGTCCTGACCTTGCACCCTCAGACTTTTACCTGTTTCGGTCTCTTCAGAATAGGGTATTACACCCATTTTCAAATAGTGTTTTAAATGAATCCTAGAGTGATAATGAACTACTATAATTTTTATATAATTTTTATAACCGAATAGTGCTATAAAAATTACTTTTAATTTGTCGTTTTAAATTTTCACGCGAAAACGCTAGCCGCCATGCTGTTAAGCTCGTGACGTCACTGTCCTAGGATTTTGCCGATTTTGCTAAGAAATAAGATATTTTTGGATGTTTAATAAGTTTAATCTTTATCATTGGTGTGTTGTGCCTGAATGCAAAAAGACGAGCAAAAGAACGCCGGGGAAGTTATGGATTCAAGTGCCACCTGATTTAAATATGACGTTATGGATTCAAGTGCCACGTGATTTAAATACTTGGTAAAAACTGGCAAGAAGAGACCCTAAGACATTGTCTACAAAAACTAGACTATACTTCTGTGAAGATAATTTTGATATAAGTGTGACTTATATATAACTATCGTTTATACAAAAGAAAACATCATGAGGTGATAGTTATTACTAGTCAAATTTTGTAATAGATTAAGTTATCTTAGATATAATAACTAATGCTTGATAATGATTGTAGCCATAGATAAATATTACTATGTATTATCAAAATACACTCTGACCTGGTACTGTGTTATTTTATAAACAAAAGTTAGTAATAGGTACTTACATTGATGTTTTAACATTCCTCAATTCAGCAGAACAAAAATCGGGATTGCATCCAAAAAATTTTGCCACTTTCTGATTAGTAAAAGCAGAAAGTACTAATCTACCAAGGATAAATACTAAAATATGTCTTTTATAATTAAAATATATCTTTTTAATTTATTATACTTAGACCTATTATTTTTTAATAAAAAAAATAACAAAACAGATGTAAAATGAACAAAATATTTTTTAATTTGATTTTAAATCAAAGCATTTTAATTTAATAATACCTATTAGCATGAAAAGCTTCCTCTTTTTCATATAATTTAAAATGTAAAAAAGAAAACTAAGCGATAATAGCAGAAATATATAATAAACTAGCTGTTACCCGCGGCTTCGCCCGCATGGTCACTGGGAAATGAACTATCCATTGCTTTTTGAATTGAAAGAAAACTGAGTTTTATAGATTTGTCAGACTATTTAAATGTTTTGAAACGCAGCGTATAGGAAAGCATGAAAATAGCCTGTTTATTCCAAATGGAAATGGGATATTTTTTTAATTAAAGGAAACTGAGCATAATTATCCGTCAGGGATGCAGACTTTTGAAAAGAAACTGAGCTAAATTGATTAGTCAGAGATGCAGTTTTCTGAATTGAAAACTGAGCCAAATAAAAGATCTGTCAGAGATGCTGCCTTTGAGTTGAAAGGAAACTGAGCTTAATAGGTCCGTCAGAGGTGCAGCATTTGGAATTGAAAAGAAACTGAGCTTAATAAAATTTTGAATTGAAAGGGAAGATCTGTGGGAATTCTGATTAATTGATTGTGGGAATTTTGGAAAAACTAACTGAACACTATTTTAAGACGCTACTGTACACAATGTTATATGTTTTTCCATCCGGGGAAAGAATGTGGAGATTCTGGGCATTGGATACACGCGAACATGCTACATACAGCTGACCATGAGAGAAGCACGGTTTTCTAAGTTGACCCCGCTACCTGTAACGTTTGCCCTTGCGCTTTATTAATTGTCATTGCAAAACTGAGCTTAATAGGAACTGCAACCTTTTGAATTGAAAAGGAAGATCTGTGGGAATTATAGGATCCGTGGTATAATAACATTTTCACCTTTCCTACGCCTGTCAAAATTGTAGCACTGATTATGTTCCGTCCAAGATGTGTCACACGCAGCCTTGTCCCGTTACATAACCGAGGAGCATCTAAGTTTCGCATTAGCATGACTGGGACGCCTAATTTTAATTGATGCTTATGTGAGGGCACACCTGACAACTCTAGAGAATTTAGAAGCTCTACGGGATATGAAGTGCTCTGTTCTGTGTCCATAACTGTGTCTACTGACAAATACTCTGTTATTTCTCCTGCTACTTCGCTTAATATATCCGAACTTATTTTGTTAACGCTCTCATTTTTTGGTGCAAGAATCGCCCTTTCACATAACCATTTGTCTTCATGCATGTTATTCATTAAATCTGAATAAACGCTCGCAATTAATTGGGAATGACTCTGTACTAAATTACAAAAATCTCTCGTTAATTTAACGCAGCCCTCAGCATCTGTTTCCAACCGCCCATCGCCAATTTTTAATAGTGTGTCAGCATAGTTTCCAGCATTGATATCATTATACAAATGCACTCTCATATTCATTGTTAAACTGAATTTTGTCACCATGTTCCATAAAATAGACGACTTGAGGCATGCTTTAATTTCATCTGCAAGTGTTCCCTTTTGAATGACAGGTAAAGTTTGGCGAAAGTCACCAGCCAGTAAAACCACCATTCCTCCCATTACATCGGTATTGCTGCGCAAATCCTGGAGCGTTCGATTTAGTGTTTCTACAGCTTTTTTATGCGACATTGTACTTTCGTCCCACACTAAAAGTTTGCATTGTCGTAGCATTATACCTCGTGCACTATTTTTGCTAAAGTTGCAGATCGGCGATTCTTCCTGGGCTAGATTTAGAGGGAGTTTTAAAACAGAATGTGCAGTGCGGCCCTCGCTTAGCAGCGTGGCGGCTATACCGGAGGAAGCTACGGCCACAGCAATGTTTTTATCTTTCCGTACTTGCGCTAATAATAAATTTAACAAAATGTCTCCCAGTTCCTCCAGGGGCATCTTAAAGGAAAAGTGCACCATTTCCGGATTCAATTTGTCCTAATACTTTGTCAAAAACTCGTTTTTGTTCGGGAAGCAAGGGTACAATCGGCTACTTGCTGCTGCAAAGCTGGTATATCGTAGTTTGTTTCACGTATAATTTCATCACTTAGTTCATTTTCGGTTGTTCGCTGAGGGCTTATCATTCCAAAGTCGCTTAATTTTTGCCTACCATTGCCATTACTTTATCTTCAATTTTTCCAAGTGCTTCATTATAAATGTGTTCATTGTATGTCATGTTCGCGTGTGTCTGCTGTAACCTTCGCAAAATATCTTCCGCCATGTACTTTATATTTGTCCCACATTTATGTGCATTAGATAGCCCGCAAGATGATATGAGAGTTGCATAAAGATCCCATTTGGCTGGTGACTGGCACTGCACAGGTTCCTCCATGGTTTCATCCCAGTGACTATCGTTTTCTAAAAGATGCAGAGCTTCTCATGCTTCTCTATAAGTTGCGCATTCCTGACCGTTGACAGTTTTAAGGTCTTTATATCCTGTAGGACCCCGAACACGGTGCAGCAGCAATTGTAAACAGAAACATTCAAAATTAGTTACATGGACGGTATACACGACCAAGCATCTGATGATTTTACACCGGGCCATTTGCAACAGGCGCGCCTTGAATACGGCGTTTCCACTCCTTCCTAGATGTGTTCCAAGTATAATAGCGGGGGACTTCAGAATATAACAACGTTATTGCAAAAGGGTCGTTTTGACAAAGTTGAAAGAAGGCTGTTAGTGTAGTTTTTGGCGGTGATGCAATTTTTCTTGGAAATTTTTCGGTGAATATATACACGCTCCATTTTCTAAGTCAGCAAGGTGAGTAACTGTTGGGTGCCTTTGTAAAGGAAGCAAGGAGACGCCACGCTGCCTCGTTACTGCTGACATAACGCCCTGCTTGAAAGGTCTGTACTTTATTAACGGATTTGCCTCACCTTCACTCCTGAGATTAAATATTGCTTGGTCGCTTCCTTTATTTATGTACTTACAGATATACTTGATTGCGCGGACAGAGCTACATGCTTCTGCATTAATGTGCATTAAACATTTTATAGAATGGGCGAATACGGGACAATCCAGCTGTTATCTAAGGTTTCGAACGCTCCAGAGCGAGATTTGATCGTAACTTTCCTGCCACCATCTTCGGGAGCTCTGCGTCTGTATAAAGGGTAGCCATTGTCATTGTGCACTGTTTCTTTTAATAGCTGTTTAGGAATTTCTTTGTACATTTTCCTTCTTTCATACATGGCGATATTGAATTTCGTGCTCCACATGGACCGTGAATCATATTTCGGACGATGGTATCATACAATTCTTTATCTTGCTCAGGATCCGGAATCTCGCGCTTATTATGTCGTCTATTTGGCTGGGCCTGCCAGCTTCTTTTAGGCCATATTAGAATGTGGGCATGCGATAATCCTCTTTTTGCCATTCAATTGAATACATGAAGCACTGCACCTCTCCGAAAATTTTCCTTTGTTAATTACATACATTAATTTTGTACTTTTAATCTAAATACTCTAGCAACTAAATCGTGTCTGTCAGTACTTTTGGCCCGGCATTAGCTCCTCGGTTATTTCTTTCCATGGGATTGTGCAAAGTAACAAAAGATCAGGTCTTCCGTAAGTTCGTACATAGGCGAATGCGTCTTGTGTGTACTCATGTAGGTAGGGACTGTTAACGAATGATGAGGCAGAATTACCATTTTACCTAAATCTTGGGTTTACATTGGCGTCGCTAGAAACTGCATCTTGTAAATGTATATAATTCTCAACGCGTAGCTTTTTGATTTAAAGATATATAACGGAGACGTTCACTTTCTACCTTCACATAAATGTCTACCAAAATTGATGAAATAATTGTCTACACCGGGCTAAGAGGTTAAAATCATTTTCTCGCAACATCATATGATACGCATAAAAATCCATACATGATACTTTTTGTTCGAGTAGGCTTTGTGACCGGGTTAATGAGTGGAATTTGAAAATGATAACCTCTTGTCCTTTGCAATAAATCAATGGGTATTGCAGAGCGTCATAAAACTTGTGTGTATCGGCTACCCGTTGCAACGTATCATCACGTGCTCGCAAGACAATGTCTCGTGAAAATTGATCACCACTAATTACGGCTGCTATTTCGTTTATCAAAGGTACATTGTAGCGCCTTTCATGCTCTCCTCGAGTGGTCCGATCTGCGTGAATGATGACTTTATAATCCTCTTCAGGTAGGTTTTCTAAAGCAGTTTTAAATGTTTTGACTAAAATGTTACGTTCATGCAAGAATCTTTGAATTTTGAACACTGTGTCTCTCTCAACTCCTGGATAAATTGGCAGCGACGGTCTACCTCAATTTCTTCGTCACCCATAAAATATACTTGTAAAAATTTATGCTGTTCGTTTTCAGCTGAAAAAGTGAACCTATTCTATGATAAATTTGCCCTGCACCGTAAATGTAGGCGAAAATCCCGGCATTATTATTTCCGGTCAACTCCAAAGGACGTCATTTGAAAGCATGAGTTATATTTCCGGATCCTGTTTAAAAGCGCCGTGACTCATTAGCATCATATAAAAGAGAGTTTTCAAAGGTTCTTCTGGTTCCCCAAGTAACGGAAGAGACACTTTGCCATTGAACAGCACATGCCTGCGGTCTCATCTTTCCATTTTAAAGCGCTGGAAAATCGACACGCCTTGTCCATCAGTCCGATAACAACTAACCTGTGATTTTTATAATCAATCAACGGATCATAATTGAATGCTGTGTCATTAAAACCGACCAATTGTTTCTTTGAAAATTTTGTCGACGTTCAGCTTGAGCTGTGCATTTGCATCTCTTCGCGCCTGTGTCTGTTCTGGTGTTTCAGATGCCCTTATAGTAGATTGATGTTCAGCTTGCTCAATGAGTCTGTGTTGAGTTTCATCAGGTGTTTCCGCGGCTCTTAAGGCGGCCTGACGTTCCGCTTTGAATATTTTGCTGACTTTGAGCAGGTGTTTCAGTAGCTCTTAAAGTAGATTGACGCCTGCCTATTCAAGACGCCTTGCTGACTTTGATCAGGTGTTTCAGTAGCTCAAAGTAGTTTGACGCTCTGCCTGTTCAAGATGCCTTGCTGACTTTGAACAGGTGTTTCAGTAGCTTAAAGTAGCTTGACGCCTGCCTGTTCAAGACGCCTTCGCTGACTTTGAGAAGGTGTTTCAGAAGCTCTTAAAGTAGCTTGACGCCTGCCTGTTCAAGACGCCTTCCTGACTTTGAGAAGGTTTTCGAAGCTCTTAAAGCAGCCTGACGCTCTGTCCGCTCAAGATGCCTTTGCTGACGTTGAGAAGGTGTCTCAGATGCTCTAAAAGCAGCCTGACGCTCTGTTTGTTCTTGCTTCAGTTCAGCATCTTCTAAAGATTCTAGCGATCGAGCTAATTTTCGCTTGTCTTTGAGAAGATACTCTTGAAAGTCTGGACTTCATGCTCAGGAGGCATTATGAAGTAAGAAAACCTATTTATAAAAAACTTAAAATACCTAAAAGGAATTAAATTTCCTTTTAAATTTTTTTAAAGAACTAAAATATCTAAAAAGAATAAATAATTCCTTTTAAATATTTTTAAAATCAAAACAACAAAACCAATTCAAGACACAACACGAATCCGAAAACGATAGCCAAAAAAAATCGAATCAACTTAAACCAAATCACAAAACAAATCGCAGAAAACCGAAATCGAAAGCAGTAGTCAATATAAATATAACCAACGAAAAAAGAAGTAAGTGTATAGGTACCGTATACACTATCTATACTATTAATATTCCTTTGAAATATTGTTAAACAACCTAAAACAACGAAAACCAATTCACGATTCTAAATAAACGAAATCCAAAATCAAAGCCAGAGTCTAAATATGTATAAAGGAATACCAAGCAAATCAACAAAACCGATCCAAGAAAATACACAAATCTGAAAATGAAAGCCAATATAAATCCATTCAACCTTAACCAAATCACAAAGCAAATAACAAACAACCGAAATCGAAAGCAGGTAGTCGAATAAGCTACGAAATAGAAACAATTTAAGCGTTTAGGTACCGTATGCACTATAAGTTGACGCGCGGCTCAACGGCGGGAGTTAAGTACATGTCAGGAAACATTTCGTTACCGCGTTTAAAAACCTAGTAACGACATCTAGCGGAATCAATTTAAACTATGTATACGTTAGTTAATAAGAACTCTCAAAAATATTTTTCTTATAATTTTGCACAATTTTTCTTATTGTAATACCGATTCATTCATAACCACATATAAGAACTGTATTCATTTCCGTTCAATAAATATTACTAAGGCTTATTAATAAGGCTTACTAAGAACTGTTTCTACCATTGTTAAGTAATAGTTAAGGGTGAAAGCGTGACAGGTGGTGATAGTATTTCTGATCCATACTTATCATCACGCCTGTAACCCTTGCGGGGTAGGCAGAGCATCAACGGATTACTTAATATCGTCTGCGAGGTTATCGCCTATTCTGTGAATTACGATGCACTAAAACGTTTGAAGAAAATCAGCTGGTGAATTTTATGTTTTTTATCGCTCTCTTCCCGGTCCTGCGTGGAAAAATACAGATCCATACATTTTTTATCTTAATTTTGGTAAAAAGACATAATAATCCAGATATTCTGACCTTCTGTGTTCGTCCATCGTACCGTCGTCCGTCTTGTAGAATCACGGTGGCGCCACCTAGCTGAATTTAATTTTGCAACATATTCGATTTTCCCAGCCTATGTCACTCTACAGCCACCGAACTATCCCCATACAAATAATCATGCCATGCCGACGCTCTGTTGCGACGTGAAAGAAGAACAAACTTGTGCAACATATTCGATTTTCCCACGGGAATGAGATGTTTTTCCGCGGAAAAAAGTAGCCTATGTCACTCTACAGCCACCGAACTATCACCATACAAAAAATCATACCATGCCGACGCTCTGTTGCGACGTGAAAGAAGGACAAACAAACAAACAAACACACTTTCGCATTTATAATATTAGTATGGATTTAAATGAAATCACATTTAAATCACACCAACATAATAAATCCTTCTTGATTATGAAAACGAAAACTTTACAAATTTAACAAACAGAAAATATAAGTCAAGAGCAAATATTCGATTCCGTGCTGAACAAGTACTTGTATATTACTACAAAATAATAGTTTCAAATCTGAGTGTTTTTCCATGTGCAATTTATGAACATAAAACACCTTCCAAAAGGATACATTAAATTTCTCATTGTTTGTTGTCCAAACTAACATTAATTATGGTTGTAAAATTTACTGGCCCAAAGTTGATCCTCGCTGTACTCAGTTATCGTTAATGCAATAGATAGTACTACGTACCTAGTTTACCTTTAATCAAACTTTGTTACAACAGTCTACTTGACCTTAATTTGATGTAATTATAGTTCAACTAGGAAACGGTTATTATTTTAATTACGAATTTGAGAATGTAAGAATTGTTATGTCTTATTCATAATTCACATCAGCACCAAGATCTGGAATTCGTGGCACAAGTATAATAATATTATAGATACATACATAAAATCTCACGCCTGTAATATAGAGGGGTAGACATCCATTTGACACGACCCTGACACTCTTCTCTCACATCTTTCACATCCATATATCTACGCTCGTCGAGTAATTTGACCCATCTTCACTATATTTTATAGCTGTGGTAGCTCAGCGGCTAAGCGCTCGCTGTAAATTTAACAGCACGCGACCAACCCGGGTTCGATCCTCACCCCCACCAATTTAATTGTTAATTGCAATTTAAGTGCTCATTTACCACGTGCGCGGAGATGAAGGAAAACATCGTGAGGAAACCTGCATGTCTAAGAAATAAGGGAAAAAAATTTCGAAGACATGTGAAGTTCGCCAACACGCGTTGGGGCAGCGCGGCGTACATTTTCTTGCCTTAAAACCCTCTCAGAAATGAGAGGAGGCCTGTGTCCAGCATTGGGATGTATAAAGGCTGTAACTTTAGATTGATCTGATTAATAATATCTATGTAGGCTATTAAAACGTCGGCAAGCAGTCGACATCAAAAGAGTGCAACTTCTGTACGTAGTACTATTATTTATTCTGTGGTTATACTTAGTAAGTTATTGTAAGTTTCTTTCACTTCAGTGTTGTATAAAATATCTTATTAATGACTTCATTTTCTTTATCACTTCAGTTTTATATTATATCTTACTGATAAATTATGACTTAATATGAAAGGATATTTTTTGTATTTTTTTGGGCTCATAGAAATTTATCATAATGGAATACGCACATTATATGTATACATGTTTATGGAATCAAGAGTGTAATAGGATTATAGGATTTACTGGTTATTTTAAATCGACTTCTTAATAGGGAAGGTTCTTAATTTGACTGTATTCCTCTCTAATTGATTTTGCACGATGCATAATTTCCTTGTCGTTATATTAAAACTAAAAGGTTTTATCGCGTATATTAACTTATTTTAAATTATAGACGTTTCTAGCACTTTACAGCACCATGGTATGCAGCACCAGCACGGGGAGTTAATATACTGCACAGTTAAATTTTATTTCATTTAATTGTGCAGTGTTCGAGTAAACATAAGATATTATTATATTATAACCTGTTTGACAGTTTTTAAAGGAAAGTGACTATTTCCTAATAGTAGGAAGCTAATAGTAAGAAATAGCGTTCTTTCTTGGCTGAAATCATCATCATTACCATCATCAAAACTTATCCTACTCGTAGTTCACTGCTGAGCATAGGCCTCCCCCATAGATTGCTTAATTTAGGTATATTTGGCAGGTGGGTTGGTAACCACAGATTTTTATTATTATGAGTTATTATAGGAAAGATGCAGCTGCCCGTCTTTTGTTGTAAGGAGAGGGAGGAATGAAAATACTGAGAGGCTAATTAATCTGCACCTGTACTCGTGGCTGACAAGATTGGTTTCAACCAAATCAAATTTACCAATGAGCCTCTTAGTACGTTTATCCAATGAGTCCAACGCTACTACGTGGCATTTTGCAGCACCAGCCCATAAGTGACAGCAGAATTCATGCATTACCGAACTTGCGCTTAATATAACTCGCACTCTTGCAAGAGCATCTTGTTTTCTTACGGCTGCCTTGGCCTTGGACTCAATGAACCGCCCACAGATGAGGTTTGGAGAAAATTTAACCCCTTACAACTAAATGGCGTTCAGTGTATTCCAAGGATACATTCCGGAAAGTAGGATCCAGGGTGAACGGGCTCCTTTCAGCGGTGAAAAGACACGCTTGTGTTCATTCGTAGACTACCTGCAGTGAGAGATTCGCATGCTACTTCGGACTGGATTTGATCCCGACTGGCCTGAGCATTCAGCTGGTACTTCTCCACAAGTTTGTTGTTGTCTGCATACCCGTATATACCTCAAAATAAACAGATCATTAATGCAGCAGGAAGAAAATTGCGGAGAGAACGGAATACGGTATTAACATCAATGGCGGTACACCACTTGCCTTCGATTTTCCGACGATATAGTCCTTATGGCAGATCACTGGAGTACCTCAGCACTATGCTCAATATTCATAACGGATAGCGCTACAGTGTTCGGCACGTCTCTGAGCCTTACTGCTCGCCTCTGCTTCACGGCACTCTTCCAGATTACTTGCCTTCTTCTCGACTCACCGCAGACTACAAGGCAATCCTCGGCACTTGCACATTCGTCGTTAAAATTGAAATACGTCGCTATTAAAGTTACTGAAGTACGGCATATAGAAGAGCTCTGTACTACCATACTAAGCGTTGGCCGCTACCCGGGCTTAATACCTTGCCCGGTGCTTTTCTTTCTACGGCCAAACACTTATGCACGAAATATATTCTTTAATAAAAAAACTTAAGAAGAAAACAGTCGGTGTAAGTAATTGTTGTGTTATTTCCAAGAAGTTTTGTTTGAAAGCTTTACTTCTAGAGCCCGAACATGTTTACATAAGTAAGAGGCCACTTTTCTCTTTTACGTAAACAATGCTCAATATAAAAATGGCAGCAGTTTTCATAGACGAAACAAGCAATATTAAAATGGAGCAAAATAAACACGAGTAAAATATTGTATAAAATAAAATATTTTACTTTTTTGCTATAAATAGTTGCGTTAACGCAATTAACGTGCACTCAGATTGCATTTCACAATGTATTTTTTCATGAGGATATACCTACACATTTACACAACTCGCTCTCAACCCATATAATTAACAAAATCTGTAAGAGAAACAAAGACTTTATGAATTGCATGCGTGCGTATGTACTTATATGTGTTAGAGGAGCTTAACACTTAAGGAGTCGGTAATGGGTCCAACAGACCCAGCCCTTAATATATTGCTTAGTGACTATTAAAATTCAACGTTTGCAACGTTGCTGCTCTTAGTACCTTTCAACGATAGTGTAACACAGCAAATTACGACGTTGGTAGTCAGTTAGTTTAAAAAGTGTCGGTAGAATATTTCAAAGTGTGATTTTACTCAAAGAAGATATTGTATATTTGTTATGTTTTAAAAAAATTGTACGATGATTGATCTCTTTATTTTGTATAAGTAAATAGGTACATAATTGTGTAAGAAAATACAGAAGTTTTTGTTTGAAATAAGTAATTATAGAAATTATAACGATAAGCCTAAAACTTGTCACAAAACTATGGAAAAATTTTGTTTATTCTTATAACAGTTTTTGTACAATTAAAAATCATAAATATAAGTATTTGATTCAATAATATTTTTCTTTACACATATCGAACATATGATTCTGATATTAGAATCAAAATCAGAATCATAATCAGAATCAGAATGGTTTATTTGTCAAACCGTAGGTAGGTTAAACATTTAAGGCCTTGCGAGGGTTACAATTATTAGTGCGCTATGTTTTGTCTTAAAGACATACAAATATAATTGTGTGTTCTTTTGAAAATCATGCCTTAAAATAAAATAGAATAGAAATGAATGAGATTGGAATACTAATTAAAATTCTACATTTATAAAATTGAATTGATGACAATAACAAAAATAATAAAATTCAATAATAATAGTCAATACAAGTAATGAGTCAAAATTGTCATTCAAGAACTCATCAATTTTATAACAACATTTGTCTATTAATAAATCATTTAGCACCTTTTTCAATATAAATAATATCATATTTTTTTGAATTGAGGTATTTTATTATAAATTCGAGCACCAATAAAAGCTTTTTTTTTTCATTAGTGATGTTTTATTTATGTACATACAATTTTTGACAGTTTTTGAATCTATTCGTCAAAGAGTTCCAGTAGCAGTCACCGCAGTACACCTTGAAGTCACTCCGTCAAGTCCGGAGGTAAGGTCATCCTATATATCTATTCTATTCTGCAACTAAGAAACGAGGCAAAACTCGGCACATCTAGCTCCTCGTCCAGGAGTTCCAATAGCAGTCATAAAAATACACTTTGAAGTCACTCTATCAAGTCCGGAGGTAAGGTCTCATCATAACTAACAAAACGAGCCCAAACTCGGCACATTTAGTTCTCCTCGTCGAGGAGTTCCAGTAGCAGTCATCAAAGTACACTTTCAAGAAACTCCATAAACTCCGGAGTAAGGTCTCATCGTAACTAACAAACGAGTTCAAACGCGCACATATAATTCTCCTTGTCGAGGAGTCTTGTAGTAGCCATCAAAGTACACTTTGAAGTCACTCTACCAAGTCTGGAGGCAGTCTCACCACAACAAACAAAACGAGCCCAACTGGCACATCTAGTTCTCCTCGTGGAGGAGTTCCAATAGCAGTCATCAAAGTAGACTTTCAAGTCACTCTATCATGTCCGGAGCTAAGTTCTCATTATAATTTACAAAAGTAGCCCAAACTCAGCACATCTAGTTCTCCTCGTCGGGGAGTTCCAGTAGCAGTCATCAAAGTACACTTTCTAGTCACTCTACGTAGGTCACTCAATAAGTTTTGAGATGCTCGAAATTTAAAAATGGAACGCACACGTGTTATATGTATCCAAAAAGCAAATTTATTTAAATATTAACTCCACAAGCCAATTGCTCAATATAAAAAAAAACAAAGTTCTATTAATGTTCCTGCAACGCTTCCCGCGCTTTTCATTTAAAACGATGGATCTTAACCGTGAACATTTGCGCGCTATGATATATTGTGATTTTAAATTTGGTTTAACCGAACAATTAAGTTTACAACGGTTACAATCAGCTTTAGAGGACTGAGGTCCATCACGCACAACAATTTTTAGGTTTGCTGAATTCAAAAGGGGCAAAATTAATCTTAAAGATGACCAAAGAACCGGGGCCCCGCAAACAGCAGTAACGGCAGAAAATGTATGGACTACTGAAATGTTGGCGCGAGAAGCCCCATGAATCACATATACGGACATCGAGAAGATTGTAGGCATTAGTTCGGGGAGCATTCATACCATCCTACATCAACATCTTGGAGTGAGGAAGCTTTGTTGTCGATGGATCCCTCGTTTGCTCTCCGAAAGCGAAAAACAGACTCGTGTGGATTGGTGCCATGAAATGCGTCTACGTTTTGAAAACGGGGCATTTAGGTGTGTTTCAGAAATCGTTACTGGTGACGAGACATGTATCTATCAATATGATCCGGAAAATAAAAGGCAATCATCGGTATGGGTCTACTCAGAAGGACAGTTACCGACAAAACTGCAAAGACCTCGCAACGTCGGCAAAAAAAATGGTGGCTAGTTTTTTTTCGCGGAGCAGACATTTGTCGACGTCAATGCTGGAAAATTGTAGGTCAGTCAACTCTGAATTGTATATTACAGTTGCATTACCCAAAGCTTTTCAAGCTGTGCGGGAGAGAAGACCAAAGACCGGGCTTCGGGGAATCATGCCGCATCACGATAACGCCTCTTCACATACCTCCCTTAGAACAAAAGCATTTATTGAGGAATCTGGTTTTGAAACTCTAAGTCACCCAACCTACAGCCCTGTCTTAGCTCTTTGTGATTTCTTTTTGTTCCCAAGAGTTCCAGTAGCAGTCACCGAAGTACACTTTGAAGTCACTCCGTCAAGTCGGACGTGGATCTATGTATCTGCTGTTGCAACTAACAAAACGAGGCAAAACTCAGCATCTAGTTCTCTCGTCTGGGAGTTCCAATAATAATAATAATAATAAGCGGGCGTATTTAAGGCGAAAAGGGAGAGTTGGAGGTTTGCGTACCGGGCTAGGATGCATCAACTTTTTGCTGAGCTGGAGCATCTATAACCGTCACCGAGCAAAACCTGGCAGACCGAGTTCGGTATATCTTGCGCTCAAACATATTTGATGGCACCGAACTCGAACAGCTGACGATGAGCTGTTTTCATCGGATGAAAATACTACGACCTGTGATGCGGCGCCACAAGTTGCAGAGCAACACACACGTGGATGCCGCTGAATCCCCAGTTGTGGTTGATTCAGACGATGATGAAACAATCGCTTAGGAACTAAACTAGAGCAAATGAGGAATTTTTGACTGGAAACTGAACAGTAACGCGCAGTATACCTCTCGAAAATCGACGCGACTTCCTCGAATAACCCTCAAAGCGGAATCAGGATGTCGTGACGGCCCTGAACCCATTGCTGGCAACCTATTTGAAACCAGCCGGGACCTGCGATACGGACTCAATACTCTTTGGCGCCGCTTTGGCGGTTTGCGCATTGTGGTGCCAAACTTCCCACGTCTGGACGTGCTGCTGGTCAAAGTAGCGCTATCCCAGCCTGGAAGAAGAAGGGACAAAGTTATCGCAATGGCAAGAGGCCTCATCGGCGAAGACTGATAAGCCAGGTCGGGCAATAATAGGCCGAGAATTGTGCGCACCGTCAGGATGGCGTTTGCTGGGACAAATGTCAGTTTGTCCCAGCCGGATATAACGCAAAACGACGGAGCGCATGTCCTCTATGCGCTGAAGCGAAGAATCGCTGCTTGGGAAAAGCGAATTCGGCGATATACCGAGAGGACAAACGGTTCAACCAGAATCGTCTCTTCCAGAGTGATCGGAAGAGGCTCTATGGTCATTGGAGCGACCAATGGTACGTGGACAGGCCCAGCATTGAATCCAGCCGACACTGTCGCATTCTGGCGCGGCCTGTGGTCAGAGCCGTAAACCACAGCAAGACCCGGACGGAGTTGTGGCGATTCAGTGTGCGAGTGTTGCCCATGGACCCCGTCATCATAACGCCGGATGACGTAGCTGAGGCGGTCCGTAAGGCCCCAGAACAGGAAAAAATCAGGACTCGACGGACTGCATCACTACTACCTGAAGGGGTTCGTTGTGTGTCACGCTGTACTTGCCCGACAGTTTCAAAGGCTCTCGACCAAATTCTGCCTCTTCACTACTGGGATCACTCATTTGGTTCCTAAAGGCCATGATTCCAATTCAGCAAATACCGCCCATTACGTGTCTACCCACCATATATGAACACTGACATCCATTTTAGTACGCGAATCATTCGTCCCGGATTTAAATCAGGTGATGATAAAAATGAGATGTCGGGGCGAATTAGTGGAACAAAGACCACTCCTCATTGACGCGGTCATTGGAAAGTGGTTAAACGCAACCGTCGGAACTTCTCCGTCGCCTGGATAGACTATAAAAGGCATTTGACTCGGTGCCCCATACATGGCTAAAGAGGGTCCTCGAGCTGTACAAGATTGACTGTACAGTTAGAGACTTCCTCGGGCAGTGTATGAGGCAATGGAATACAATCATTTGTCGTCTAGGCAGCGGATGACGGATGCTGACCACATAAGGATAAGGGGTATCTTCCAGGGCGATTGTTTGAGTCCAATCTGGTTTGCCTCTGAACCCTCTCAGTACATTACTGGAGGACTCCGAGGAGGGATTTCAGCTTCGGAAAGAAGGTACAAGTGACCCACTTTTCTTCTATGGATGATCTCAAGTTATTCGCCTTCAGTCGCTCCCATCTTATGGAATTGCTAAACATCACTTGTGATTTTAGTAATTCTATCAGAATATAGACTGGGGACAGATAAGTGTGCGGTCCTCCGTGTTGAAAGGGAAGGTTGCTAACTCTGAGGCATAGATTTATCTGTGCCATCTTTCATAAGACCCTCTGAGGGGCTGAAACATACCGATATCTGGGTATGTCACAAACATCGGTATCGATGAAGCAGGTGTAGAGCAGTCAGTTTGCGATATGTTTTACATACGCTTGACCAAAGCAGCTTTTGTCCATGTAGATAAAACACACGCATATAACAGTTGGGTCATGCCTGTTCTTATATATACCTTTGGCATGTACTTAGGTGGACTCAAACTGAACTTAACGCCCTGGATAGAAGGTCCACTACTATGACGTCCTAGGATGCATCACCGAGATCGTCGATTATGAGGCTGTACTTGCCGCGGAAACATTGTGGGCGTGGCTTTTAAGCGCGCTTACCATGCATAATCGCGGTGTGCAGCCTCCGTAATTACTTTCTGACGAGATCGGATGATCCATTCTATAGGGACGTCATTTCTTGTCATAAAGGACTTACCCCTCTATCCCAGCCCACGAGCAATGGCAAGACCCGGCAGCACAGAGCATTTCCGACCGGGAGACCGTATGGAAGGAAAGGAGCTCACGGGAGGTTCTACAAGCTCCGCATGTGCCTTTCGTAGACACAGTTGCCTCCCTCCACTGGCTACGTTTTGGTGACCTCTTTGGGAAACCGAGGTTTTGTCTGTGCGATACAGGATCAGGTTTATTAAGACCGGAACAACTATCGGAATACATTCTGAGGGATGGCACCGTCGACATCTGTCGAGGCTTGTCCTTCATCGGTGAATCACTAGGCATGTCATCTCCGGTTGTTCGGCGCTTTCTAACTCTGGTACTTGCACAGGCACAACTTGGTAGCCAGAATTCTGCACCAGGAGCTCGCTCTGAAATACGGTCTCGTGGACCGGAAATAGCCATGTTACAAGTACGCGACCGTGCTCGAAAACCGCCGCGCCAGGCTCTACTGTGACCGGGCCATCATCACAGACAGGAATATTCTGCGAATAAGCCTGATATTGTGCTGATGGACCGGGCACAGTCAAGGATATTTTGGTCGACATCACCATTCCGTATGACGAGAACCTCGAAAAGCCGAAACAGATAAGCGAACAAAATATCTGGACCTAGCTCACGAGGTGACCGACATGGGTGGACTGCCGACCGAAATTATACACCTGGTCGTCTCTGCACGGGTTAATCCCAGTCACCTCTCGGGTCATCTGAGGCGACTGGGACTCCGTGACGGACCGCCCAAGCTCAAATGCAGAAGGCGGTGCTCCTCATACCACCCGCATCGTGCGCCGGTTTCCTCCTTTCCCCTAACCTCGGCTGTTTGGTCCCTGCCGAGGGTTTCCATCTGGTTGGGTTTTATTTATTTATGTATTATTTTTTTTATTTATGTATTATTTATTTCTTTATGTATTATTTATTTATTTATAGTATATTAAATATATATTTATGTTTATTTATTATTTCCTTTAAAATATTTATTCAGCCCAACCAGATGAGAATACTATATAAATACCCCATAATAATAATAATAAAGCCTCTTTATTCCTTAATAGAAAATAATAAAAGAAATCAAAATTATAATATGTACGCTTAGAAAATATATACATTTCAATTAAGGACCCCTCTTTGGGTAAAGGCCTCCTCCATCTTTTTCCACTCTTTTCGGTTCTGAGCTATTGTTAGCCAATTTTTTCCTGCTGTATTTTCAATCTCATCGACTCATTTTTCTTGCTTGCGATTGCCTGTTGGTCCTGCCCACATGGTCGCCCGTTTAGACCATTTTGTATCAGTAGATCGTGCTACATGACCTGCCCATTTCCACTTCAGTTTTTGAGCGTAATGTAATGCGTCTACCACTCTAGTTTTCTTGCGAATGACATTGTTTTTGCATTTATCTTTTAGTTTTAGGTTGAGCATACTTCTTTCCATTGCACGTTGACATGTTAGTATTGTAGCAGCCTTGCTAATCAACCCTAAACGGTAGTAAATAATGTTACCCTGCTGCTACCATAACGGTGAAGGTCTGAAGAAAACATTTATTTCCAAATTACCCCCGGCTACTGAGATACTGCGGACTGCATATCGATGCGAGATAATTTGACGTATATATTTAACGTTCTAATATAGAAACAAGAAGCAGCCACAAATGTCATCAGCGCCGCATCGTCTTCACACGCCGGCTATCTTCATGCATCCGTCGACCATTTCCGAGCCGTTTCTTCAACGCCGTAGCTTCGCCTCTTCTTGCTGTTCCGGAGATGTGTCCCACGCCGCCGCCGCTTGCCGATTACGCGCGCGCGTCGGTATGCATCACTTTTATAGTCTCGTCCAGCAACGCAGCTACGAGAAGCTATCTATGAGTCTTACGCCGGAAAATGGAGCGCGACATATAATAGTTGTACATAATATTTTATTGATTAATCTTCATTGGTCAAAATGTATAAATTATAATTGGCTAAGTAAATAAACGATATTACTATTGGTTGACTAAGGATGTAGCCGGGCATATAAATATAGGCAGGGTTCACTAAATAAACACCTTCATTCGCCTGCACATAGTAAGGCATATCAAGAAAAATAGCTTCATTCCTCCGCTCCTAGACCACTCAGAATCTGTTAATAGTGGACCCATTCACCACTACTACATTGGTGACCCCGTTACGAACACCGATAAGGAAGATCCCTGCAAGAATAGTAGGAAAAATATCAAGGAGGATTTTAGTATATATAAAATCAGTGTAATCAAGACGTCATTATGGAGCGAGAAGCGAAGAAATCCGACGCATATACATCAAATCCGGCCAAGAAACAAGAAATCGCCGGTATATCTCTATCGTTGTGAATACCACCGTTCTGTAGAGATAAACCCCGACTTTGGTTCGTCAGTTTTGAAGCCGCAACGAATGATTTAAAGAAGAGTCAAGCGCAACAGCACAGATGTTGATCGCCCAACTTGAGAAACAAGACATCGAACATATTTCGGACCAGTTGTACAACCCACCGGCATCCGACCAGTATAATTCGCTGAAGGATCGTCTGATCTCTGCATATGAAGAATCCGACAGTCGCCAGCTACAGAAACTTTTATCAGAAATAGAACTTGGAGACCAGAAGCCCACACAACTTCTACGCAGAATGCGTACTTTGGCGCGAGATAAAGTCCCAGATTCGACGCTGCGGCTAATGTCGGTAAACCACCTACCCCCATATGTTCGATCGGTACTAGCAGTGAGTGAAACATTCAGCACGCAGACGAAGCTCGACGAACTGGCACTCCTGGCGGACAAGATGATCGAAAACAGCAGTAGCTCACACATATCGATGATCGAAGGCCAACCAAGGCCTAATAATAAAGCCAAGGCCAATAATACCCAGTTTCTTCTCGAAGAAATTTGGAAGCTATCATTCGAAGTCGCCGCGCTCAAAGCTTCCCAGCATCAAACCTGTTACCAGCAACAGTCCTACCAGCGCAATCAGCAACACCGAAGAGCACCGTTACGTCGCAACCGCTCTGCAAGTAGAAGTCGAACAAGCTCAAGAACAAGATCCTCTTACTGCTGCTATCATCGATGTTTCGGTTCCGAGGCAAGAAAATGCACAACACCGTGTACATTTAAAAAATGAAAATATGAAGTCGGAAAACTAACTAATACGCTTGATGCGACGGGATCCAGCGTAACAGAAAAGTCCTACCGTCTTTTCGTCACCGATAAATAAAGCAAGCTTACCTTCCTTATCGACACCGGAGCGAATATCCCATCGCCAAGACAAACACAGAAGATGAAGCCACTGGATTTTCAACTCTACGCAGCAAACAATAGATTCCTACATGTGAAAAAACAATGGAACTAGATTTAAGCCTACGCCGACCATTCAAATGGAGATTTATCGTCGCTAAAGTCAGCAAACCAACCATCGGTGCTAATTTTCTTCAACATCACCAGTTGATCGTCGACATCAAAAATAGAAGAATCATCGACGGGAAAACCAATCTTGCATCTCAGTCTTTCGTCCAAGCAACTAATCTGCCCACAATAAGAAGCATAGACGTTCAACAATCGTATCACAAGATCCTTGAAGAATATCCTGGAATCACAAGAATAACTTCAATGAAATTAACACAGACGCACGACGTTGAGCATTTCATCGAAACCAATGGACCACCCCTTCATTGCCGTGCACGTCCAATCGCACCACACCGATACGAAAGGAATTCAAAAACATGATCGAGCAAGGAATATGCCGTCCAAGCAAAAGCCCTTGGTCATCACCACTTCACGTTGTACCGAAGAAGAATGGAGAATTACGATTTTGTGGAGATTACAGAAGACTGAATTCTATTACCACTCCTGACCGCTACCCAATACCGCGAGTCTAGGATTTCACCCATCAACTGTCAGACAAGACTATATTCTCCACCATCGATCTCAATCGAGCTTACCAACAAATAAAAGTACGCGATGAAGACATAGAGAAGACAGCAATAATTACTCCAATGGGATTATTCGAATTCCCAAGAATGACTCCAGTACTGAAGAACGCTGGTCAAACCTTTCAAAGATTCATACACGAAGTACTTCATGGACTGGATTTCGTTTTCGCATTCATTGATGATCTCCTTGTTGCAAGCCCTGATATAGAAACGCACGAAACCCATCTATGCACCGTGCTACAGCGATTAGAAGACAATGGAATCACAATCAACCCTTCGAAATGCATATTTGGACAACAAGAAGTTCAATTTCTTGGTTTCATCGTCAGCAAGGAAGGAATCAAACCGCCTACTGAAAAAGTCAGAGCAATCATCGATTATGCGAAACCTAAAACAATCGAAGAACTAAGGCGTTTTCTTGGGATGATTAATTTTTACAGAGAACACATTCCTAAAGCCGCTGAAATCCAAGCACCACTTCACGCTTACCTTCACAACACGAAGAAAAAAGATAAAACGTCAATCGGATGGAACGATGAAGCCACGAAGGCATTTGAAGCTTGTAAAGTTGCGATCCAAAATGCAGCTTTGCTCGCTCACCCATTACACGAAGCAACCCTTGCTATCTTCAGCGACGCGTCCGATCTTTCAGCAGGAGCTGTACTCCAACAATACATCAATGGGAAATGGCAACCACTAGGCTATTCTTCGAAGAAGTTCTCCGATACTCAACGTAACTACAGTACATTCGACCGAAAGTTACTCGCTATCTACATGGCTATCAAGCACTTCAAAAAAACGTTTGAGGGTCGAAACCTGATCGTTTTTACCGACCACAAGCCATTAACATATGTACTTCAGAAGAAACCATCACCTTCGGAAACACCACGACGAGCAAGACAACTCATTTTCATAAGCGAATTCACGACCGACATACGTCACATCAGTGGGAAGGACAACATAGTCGCCGACACACTCAGTCGCAAACCAATCGACAGTGTAACGTGCCCTACATCAATCGACTATCACAAGATCGCCTAAGCATAAGTCAGAGATAGCGACAACATCAAACTTCTATCGAAGCAAAGTAACTTGCCCATTAAGCAAGTTACAATGCCAATGACGCTTCTACCTATCTACTGCGTAGCCTCAACGTCAACCATGCGACCGTACCTACCAGAAGAATGTCGTCGCGAAGTCTTCAATGCATTACACAACATCAGTAATCCAGGTGTTAGAGCAACCAGAAAACTCATCACTGGAAAATTCTTTTGGCCTTCAATACAAGTGGATGTTGGCAACTGGGCGAAGCAATGCATTCAATGTCAAAAATGCAAAGTACAAAGGCATACATCAAGCAGCCTAGATTCATTTCCACCTACGGAGAGATTCGAACACCTGCACGTTGACATCGTTGGACCATTATCTACTTCACCGCAAGGACATCATTACCTCGTAACAATGATCGACAGAACAACAAGATGGCCAGAAGCAATACCTACCGATGATACATCAGCTGAATTCGTCGCGAAGATAATTTATGAAAATTCGATTACTCGTTTTGGATCACCTAAAACCATCACAACGGATCAAGGAAGAAACTTCGAAAGCAACCTATTCCTCAAACTTCTTCAAACTATGGGAATACAGAAGACACGTACAACGGCATACCATCCTCAATCAAACGGAATAGTCGAACGATGGCATCGTACATTGAAGACCGCACTCAACACTCGCTTATCTCAACATACAAAGTGGATTGATGAGCTACCTACAGAGCTACTTGGACTACGAACAACACCGTGTGCAGACACTATTCTTAGCGCCGCTCAGCTAACCTATGACTGCAGCATAAGACTACCGTGTGACTTCTTCACTTCAATATCGTCAAATAATCAAGAAATGTATTACGATTTTGTAACTCAACTTCGAGAATCAATCAACAAAGTCTTATCGTCAAAACGCACATCATCACACGGAAATAATAAATCAGTATTCATTCATCAAGATTTTAAAACATGCAAGCAAGTTTTTGTAAGAAACGACGCAGTGAAGAAGCAATTTCAACCTACCTACGATGGACCGTATAAAGTATTAGAGCGAAATAGCAAGACTTTTAAATTACAAATACCCGGAAGGAAATCTACAATTATATCGATCGACCGACTAAAGCCTGCCTATGTTATTAACGAGGATACTTCAGAGGATTCATCATCATCATCATCATCATCTCAACCTTCAGCGAGGAAGCTTGAAAACCCATCACCTACATCAACCCAGATCAAAGCTATTATCGTCGTCAAGCCTCCGGTACGCTTTCGCTAGGGGGAGAGTGATGTAGCAGCCAGGCTAATCAACACTAAGCGGTAGTAAATAATGTTACCCTGCTGCTACCATAACGCAGAAGGTGAAGGTCTGAAGAAGACATTTATTTCCAAATTACCCCCGGCTACTGAGATACTGCGGACTGCATATCGATGCGAGATAATTTGACGTAAATATTTAACGTTCTAATAAAGAAACAAGAAGCAGCCACAAATATCATCAGCGCCGTATCGTCTTCACACGCCGGCTATCTTCATGCATCTGTCGACCATTTTCGAGCCGTTTCTTCAAGGCCGTAGCTTCGCTTCTTCTTTGTTCCGGAGATGTGTCCCACGCCGCGCCGCCGCTCACCGATTACGCGCGCGCGTCGGTCTGCATCATTTTTATAGCCCCGTCCAGCAACGCAGCTGCGAGAAGCTATCTACGAGTCTTACGCCGGAAAATGGAGCGCGGCATATAATAGTTGTACATAATATTTTATTGATTAATCTTCATTGGTCAAAATGTATAAATTCTAATTGGCTAAGTAAATAAAAGATATTACTATTGGTTAACTAAGGATGTAGTCGGGCATATAAATATAGGCAGGTTTCACTAAATAAACACCTTCATTAGCCTGCACATAGTAAGGCATATCAAGAAAAATAGTTTCATTCCTCCGCTCCTAGACCACTCGGAGTCTGTTAATAGTGGACCTATTCACCACTATTACAGTATTTTATTCCTTGTTTGTCTATTGAAGATACATGTTTGGCAGCCATATGTGAGACAGGGAAGTATGCACCAATCCATGACTTTCTTTTTTAAATTTAGCGGTAGATCTGCTTTAAGTACCTCTTTGTGTTTCCAAAACCTATTCCAGGTAATAGCAATTCTTCTATTGATTTCGTGACTTTTTTAAAGATGTTTGTTTGTTTGTTAGGTAGTTATAGTGGTCTACATATTCAAGTTCTATTTCATCTACTTTTACTGGCTGTTTTGTGTTATTTGTGGCTACCTTCGTTTTTTCGGTGTTTAGTTTTAGGCCTATTTTTGTGCTTACATTATTAATTTCTTGTATCATGGCTTCTAAGATCCTGGAGCTGGAAGAAGAGATAGACAAGTTGCGCTGGAATATTATAGGATTATCCGAGGTCCGAAGAGAGGGGGAGGACACGGTAATCCTCGAATCCGGCAACTTGTTCTATCACCAGGAGGGCGACCATCTGTCCCAAGGAGGTGTCGGATTTATCGTCCACAAGTCTGTCGTTAACAACGTTGTAAAATTGAGTGTGTCGACGAGGGTTGCGTACCTTATGCCAGAATCACCAAACGGTATTCGCTGAAGGTCATACAGGTTTACGCACCAACTTCGGCACACCCTGATGAGGAGGTGGAGGAAATGTATGAGGATATCTCTAGAGCCATGCATTCCTCTAAAACCCACTATACGGTGTTAATGGGAGACTTCAACGCAAAGCTAGGCACAAGAGAACAGTGAGCTGAAAGTAGGGAATTCGGATTAGGCAACCTGGGCCAGCAGCTGGCCGACTTCATGGAGAAAGAGGACTCTTTATGATGAACTCTTTCTTCCAGAAGCGGCCCACAGGAGTGGACCTGGTCGAGCCCCGACGGTTCGACAAAAATGAGATTGAATTCATTATGACGACTAGACGGCAACTGTTCAGTGATGTCTCAGTGATCGCGATGGTGAAAACTGGTAGCGATCACTGAATGGTTAGAGGCACACTGGACCTAAACGTTAAGTTGGAGATGTGCCGTCTAACGACGTCTCCGTCCCCCTCGTGCTCTAATTCAAAGTCCTGAAACCTTTCAGCTCGAGTTACAAAACCGTTTTCAGTGCCTAGAAGATTCCAATGGAGTGGACAATATGAATGACTGGCTCGTGAAAACTGTCCATGCGGTCAGAGCTAAGTTTTGCAAGACCAGCCGCAGAAGAACACAAAAACTCTCCGATCACACTCTTAATCTCATGGCTGTTAGACGAAATGAAGCTGCAATCTTCAGTAGATTTGATAGCATACAGGCAACTGAACAGACAGATCTCCAAATGCATGCGGCGGGACTTGCGCAACTTCAATACAGCTCGTATTGAAGAAGCGATCGAGCGGAACCAGGGCTCAAAGTCTTTGCCAGAGATCTGTCTGCCAGAAGAGCCAACTGTCGAAGCTGAAGACCGAGTGTGGCAGCGTCGTTTCTGGACACCTGAGATTTTGAGTGAGATTGAGAGGTTCTATGGGCAGCTGTACACATCATCGTTGGAGCCACACGCAAGTGTGGTAACGATCAGAGCGAGTCTTATCCGACACTATTCCGATGATATCCCGGACGTCAGTCTGAGCGAGATTAGAATGGCTCTCCAGCACCTTAAAACGGCAAGGCCCCAGGCGAGGATGGAATTACAGCGGAGCTTCTAAAGCGGGTGGAAAACCGGTGCTTGGGTCCTTCAGAAGCTCTTTAATTCCGTCCTACATGGTGGCACTACACCGAGGCGTGGAGCAGAAGTGCGGTGGTCTTGTTCTTCAAGAAGGCGACAACGCTCTCTTGAAGAACTACAGACCGATTCCCTTCTGAGCCGCGTCTACGTGCTGTTTTCGAGTCATTACGAATCGTCTCGCACGCAGACTCGACGACTTCAGCCTCCCGAACAAGCCGGTTTCGAAAAGGCTTTAGCACCATAGACCACATACATACCTTCGGCAAATTGTACAGAATTCCGAAGGTACAATTTGCCACTATGTCTGGCATATGTGGACTGAAAAGCTGATTCCGTCGAAATTGGGCGGTGCTGCAGTCCTTCAGCGATGCCAAGTTGACTGTCGGTATATCGAAGTGCTGAAGTGCTTGTACAGTAGGGCCACGATGGCTATCCGAGTACAGAACCAGGTACAAAACCTATCCAACTGCAGAGAGGTGTAAGACAGGGTGACGTTATATCCCGAAACTCTTCACCGCTGCATTGGAGACGTTTTCAAGCTTCTGGACTGGAAAGGATACGGCATTAACATCAATGGCGAGTACATCACTCACCTTCGATTTGCCGATGATATAGTCCTATGGCAGAATCGCTGGAGGACCTAAGCACTATGCTCAATGACCTCAATAGTGCCTCCCAACGGATAGGTCTTAAGATGAACATGGACAAAACAAAATCATGTTTAATGTCCATGTCACACCTATGCGGTAGTTGTTGGGTACTAAGCTCGAGATTGTTGACGAATATGTTTACCTGGGACAAATAGTCCGACTAGGTAGTAACTTCGACCGAGAGGTCAATCGACGGATTCAACTCGGCTGGGCAGCGTTCGGGAAATTACGGCACATCTTCTCGTCAGGTATACCTCAAAACTTGAAAACGAGGCTGTACAACCAGTGCGTGTTGCCAGTGATGACCTACGGAACTGAGACGTGGTCCTTCACTGCTGGCCGGATGAGGAAGTCAAGGTCGCTCAGCGAGCTGGAGAGAGCTATGCTCGGTCTCACTGCGTGATAAACTTAGAAATGAGGATATCCGCAGTAGAACCAGAGTGACCGACATAGCCCAACAGATTAGTAGCTGAAGTGGCAATGGGCCGGCATATAGCTCGAAGAACCGACAACCGATGGGGAAAAAGGTTCTCGAGTGGCGGCCTCGTACCGGCGGACGAAGTGTAGGGCGTCCCCACTAGATGGGTGACGACCTGGTAAGACATGCAGGAAGTCGATGGATGCGGGTGGCTCAGGACCGTTTTGTGGCATTCCTTGGGGAGGCCTATGTTCAGCAGTGGACTTGTGAAGGGCTGTAATGATGATGATGATGATGATCATGGCTTCAAGTTTTTATGTGAATCGGAGAAGATAACAATATCATCAACGAGCAAAGGTTGTTGAAATAGTTGCCATTTAGATTAATTCTGTTTATTCCAGGATAGGTCTTTCATAATGTATTGTAGTACTGCTATAAAAAGTTTAGGTGAAAGAGGATCGCCTTGTTTTACTCCTCTACCTATTTTGATCTCAGGTCCTGTACGATCAAGTTTAACTCGGCTTGTGCTTTGTTCATAGATATTTTTTATGATAGTATTTTTTGCTGTTTGAGAGCCTTCCATATACTGTCATGGGATATAGAGTCGAATGCTTTTACGTAGTCCAAAAACCCGAGATATAGAGGTCTGTTGAACTCTATAAATTTTTCAATTATTAAATCTAATGTATGGATATGGTCTATGGTGCAGAAACCTCTACGAAAGCCGGCTTGTTCTGTAGGTTGCTGTTTATCTATTTGACCTCCTATCCGTTTTTCCAGGCATAATGCGAAAATTTTATATATCGCAGGTAACAGGCTTATAGGGCGATAGTTGCTAGCATTCGTAGGGTCACCTTTTTTATACAAGAGAATAATTCTTGATTCTGTCCATTTTTTGGGAACTCTACGTTTTTCCAAAACTCTATTAAACAGTTCCATGAGAGCAGCTACAGAGATGTTTTAAGTTTCAAAGCTTCGTTAGATATCATCAGGACCGGGACTTTTATCATTTTCCAGCTTGTCTATGTTTCTGATGATTTCTATTTCGGTAAACTTATCAATATTTGTGGAGTCGTAGACCTCCTCTAGTGTTCGCTCAGATTCCAGAGTATCTATGGTCTGCGCTTCGTAGAGGTTCTTATAAAATTCTGTTGCGATATTGACATCTTTCCTTGTCTGAATTCCGTCTTTATTTTTTTTAAGTTTTGATATCCAATTTTTATTTTTATTTAATTCTTTATAAGCTTTTTTGAGACTCCCAGTATTATTAAGGTGTTCCTCTAATATTTGTATTTTATGTTGTTGGTAATCTTTCTTTAATTTTTTGCTTACAGTTTTGAATAATTGTGTTAGCACTTTTTTTCCTCATAATTTAGATATTATTTATGTTGAAGATCTGCACGTCTTTTAAGCAATGATTTAGTTTCTATGGTGATGAAACAGTTCCTATGTAATGGTTCTTGAGATTTCCGTGAATTAGGCAACATTTTATTGAAGATTCGATTTTTCATAAAAACACAAAGAAAAAGTTCCAATAGCAGTCATATAAATACACTTTAAAGTCACTCCATCAAGTCCTGAGGTAAGATCCATCATTACTAACAAAACGAGCCAAAACTCAGCACATCTAGTTCTTCTCGTCGAAGAGTTCAGTAGCAGTTATCAAAGTACACTTTGAAGTCAATCTATCAAGTTTTTTTCAAGCGCCGAAGAAGCCGTGCCTGCCTACGAAGAAGCAATTTCTGACCTGTCAGATCAAGACTGGCAAAAGTGTTTTCAGAGTTGGTTTAGGCGAGTGGAATATTTTGAAAAGATGTAAAATAAATATTAATAGTATCTAGAATACTTTTTGTTTATCTCAAAACTTATTGAGTGACCTACGTATCAACTCCGTAGGTAAGGTCCCATCATAACTAACATAACGAGCACTATCTCGGCACACCTAGTTCTACTCGTCGAGGAGTTCCAGTAGCAGTCATCAATGTACAATTTGAAGTCACTCTATCAAGTTTTTTTCAAGCGCCGAAGAAGCCGTGCCTGCCTACGAAGAAGCGATTTCTGACCTGTCAGATCAAGACTGGCAAAAGTGTTTTCAGAGTTGGTTTAGGCGAGCGGAATATTTTGAAAGATGTAAAATAAATATTAATAGTATCTAGAATACTTTTTTTTATCTCAAAACTTATTGAGTGACCTACGTATCAACTCCGTAGATAAGGTCCCATCATAACTAACATAACGAGCACTATTTCAGCACACTAGTTCTACTCGTCGAGGTTCCAGTAGCAGTCATCAAAGTACAATTTGAAGTCACTCTATCAAGTCCGGGTAATGTCTCATCATAACTAATAGTTCTCCTCATCGAGGAGTTCAGTAGCAGTCATCAAAGTACACTTTCAAGTCACTCTATCAAGTCCGAAGGTAAGGTTGCATCATAACTAGTTCTCCTCGTCGAGGTTCCAGTAGATCATCAAAGTACACTTTCAAGTGACTCTATGAAGTCCGAAGGTAAGGTCTCAGCATAACTAATAGTTCTCCTCGTCGAGGAGTTCCAGTAGCAGTCATCAAAGTACACTTTCAAGTAACTCCATAAAGTCCGGAGGTAAGGTCTCATTGTAACTAACAAACGAGCCCACACTCGGCACATCTAGTTCTCCTCATCGAGGAGTTCCAGTAGCATTCATCAAAGTACACTTTCAAGTTACTCTATCAATCGGTAAGGTCTCATCATAAATAACAAACGAGGTCAAACTCAGCATCTAGTTCTCCTCGTCGAGGAGTTCCACTAGCAGTCATCAAAGCACACTTTCAAGTCACTCTATCAAGTCCGGAGCTAAGGTCTCATTATAACTAACAAAACGAGCATACACTCGGCACATCTAGTTCTCCTCGTCGATGAGTTCCAGTAGCAGTCATCAAAGTAAACTTTCAAGTCACTATCAAGTTTTTTTCATGCGCCGAAGAAGCCGTGCCTGCCTACAAAGAAGCGATTTCTGACCTGTCAGATCAAGACTGGCAAAAGTGTTTTCAGAGTTGGTTTAGGCGATTGGAATATTTTGAAAAGATGTAAAATAAATATTAATAGTATCTAGAATACTTTTTGTTTATCTCAAAACTTATTGAGTGATCTACGTATCAACTCCGTAGGTAAGGTCCCCATCACTAACATAACGAGCACTATCTCGCAGCACCTAGTTCTACTCGTCGAGGAGTTCCAGTAGCGGATACCGAAGTACACCTTCAGCAGGGCTAGCATGGGCAGGAGACAATTTTATCCCTGGGAAAGGAGAAAATGTTTATTCCTCGCTTAGTTTTATTCACCCTTAGAGCATGGGCACACCGGTGGATATAACATCCACAGTAGATAAAATGGAGATAGACTTAGACTTAGATAGATTTTTTTGTATGAATATAAACTTCAACCCACGTCCAATGAACTAGGATAAAATCATCCCTTTCAAATGTCAAAAAAGCATAATTTTTTATCTTTCATTTGGCTCCATGCTACAGTCGGGGGATATATGTCTACTCGTTATGTCAAACGGGGATACTTCTCCCCGTTTGACATAACAAGATAATTTTATCTCTTGTCAGTCGATATAATCGGGGGATAAAATTTTTGTCCCCCGCCCATGCTAGCCAGGCAGGTCTATATCCAAGACGTATAAGTATATGTATTATATAAACCTAGCGTGCTTTCAGCGAAACAAAATATTGTAATAAAAATCAGTGATTATAAAAATATTTATAATAACTAACCTTGGTCAAGTATGTATTTCTGTGGCGATCGATATTTTTCAGCACGAGCCGCTGTAACAACGGCGGCTGAGCCGGAGTAAAAAGTACTCTTAGGCTTGGGTGCGGAAAAGTGTATTTAGTAAGATAAATTAATACAAGGCTGCTCAAAACACCGAATAAATCGCCATTTCTTAGCCGAAAAAAATTAATTAAAACTAAACAAAACGAAATTAAACTACCATTTACATTCCATGGCTTCCCACGTGATAGATGAAGAGTTTAAAAAATGGATTGAGTTGAACAATTGATATTTTCAAAAGTTATCGTGTTTACACTACTATGCGAACTTGATAAATCCACACCATAAATCACTAAAACGCCTTTTTTATGTAAAAATAGCAATTAATCGATATAAAAACATATTAATAAGTTAACAATCTTTAATCTTTCTGACAATATGCTTTTTATATCATTTATATGTATAATATGATTGCTAGACACGATTTCATGCGACAAAACGTTGGAATCTTAATTTTTAGGCCCTAGCAGAACATACCTGCGCGCTTCGCGCTTAAGGAATGCAGTAATATTTTCTTATTCTTTTCTTTTTCTAACAAATAAATCGAGGTCCGTTCATATAAGTCACCTTAAATGATACGTAATCAATAATTTTAACATATTAAGTCTTATTATAGTAGTTTATAATTAGTCTCAGATTCCAAAATAAAGTCTGATGCAATAAAGCAGTACCGTGGAAAATATACGAACCTATGATATAAAAGTCTAAACTCCATTGACAGCAAATGTCAATTTTGCGAAGACTGTAGCACCGTGGCTAAAAGACTTCTTTCGTTAGAAGGACTCTACTTTAATCATTGTTTCAAACCAAAACTCAAAATACGTGTTTTGTAATAAGATTAATTAGGTTGTATAATAATACTATTTCAAATTATTCTGCTTAAATTTTATGAAAATTTTATTGAAAACTTGTTTTCTTCTCACAAATTTGTCAACAAATAAAAAGTGGTCGCTTTCACTCAACAATCCTTTTGTGTTCTTTCGCTACGAACACAAGAAAAATAAGTGCTATGTTTGTCACGATCCGCTAGAAGATTTTTCAGTTTGTAAACAGTTTTCGTTGGTTTCTGGAAAATTCTGGATAAAATAGGATATATTTATTTTATACTCGTATAAGTAACTACAATCTTTTATTTTATATAAGAGGGGGCAATCGAGCAGGCGGCTCACCTGATGGTTAGTGTCTACCGCCGCCGCATGACTACTGCGACACCAGGGTTCCCTGGTGCAGTAGTTCCTGTTGAAATGACCGGCAACGTAGCTTCCATTGCAGCTGCGTTGCCGGCCATTAAAAAAGTAAGTTCTTTTCTTGAAGGTCCCCAATTCGTATCGGTCCGCAAAAATCGCTGGTGGTAGTCGATTCCACAAGGAAGTGGTGCGAGGAAGAAATAAAACCGCGGTGATAGTTTTAATGCTAATGCTGATAATGATGGTGATGGTGCTGTGCCTATTAGTTTAGATCATGAAGGTAAATACAAACACTGTCTGAACCTAACAAATAGACAGGAAACATTATAGTGCCATAAGTATATCAAGTATATATTGCGGCACGAGTAGTTCACTAGTTCGTAGTTAGTAGTTCACTTCATACTATAGTATAGTTTGCGCACGTATACTTCCTAGCAAAAGTACGTGAGTGATACGTTAATATCTCATAGATATCGACGATTAACTGACAGACTTATCACGTAAGAGAATGTTCACCGTTCTTGTGTTCCGTCCTTGTACCTCAAAAAAGCAACCTATATATATCTGTTTTAAATACTCGTACCTAGTGATTAATTAGTCATTATTAATATTGTCTACTAGGGCATTATTAATATTGTCCAGATAGTTTGAGAAATGCCCATGTAATGACGTTATTAAATGAGACAACCTTTATGTTCCAAGTCCTGTTTATTACTGACTTAAATTAATAATATGTATTAGGTTCATTAGTGGTGATTACTACACCTCTCACGGCATTTTGAAAAAAAAAAATGGTATAATTTTTTTTTACCAATATATTTAATAATACCAGGTAAACCACGTATAGAAATACAATTAATTGCTATATCAAATTAATATTCTGTACAAAAAATTTATTTAAATTGTAGACCCGGAAGTCATTCAAAACGTGTAGTGGTTTACAAATTTTCGAAACAAAATTGTATCTTATTATGGAACATTCTAAGCCATTTAAAAATAGTATAAAGTAATCTTCGAACTTAAAAATAAAATAATATTATATTAATAAAAAAATTAAAAAATTAAACTAAATTATAGTAAAATAGCGCTGTTAAAAAAAAGTACTTTTTTCGAGTCTCATTTAACGTGATGTACATTTAGATCGACCTTCAGAAACAAGATGATTCTTGTTTCTTTTTTTTGTCATGTCTGTGAAGACGTCGTATCTTCGAATCACAATCGCGATTCTTTTCAACACAATGTGTATTTGCAATGCCGGCATTTTATTCCATCTATTTCATATATTGAAACACTTTCATTTTACTTCATACTCGTATATTCATTTATTCATATTTTATATTATATCATTCTAATTGGGTGGCCCGGACCATCCCTAATATATATTTCTTTTTTATATCTCGTATTGTTTAACCATTTATTTATTTATTTATATTATTTCCGTACTCTGTGTGTCACAATCTTTCGCGCAGACAAACTCGCGTACAGCAAGAAAAGTGCCGGTACTTTATCTTTACATTATCTTTCATTATCCATCTCCTTTCAATTAAGCATATTGGTTTATTAACATAACCACAGTCTGGGCCCAAAACAATAGCTAAGATAATATCCGATAGCCTTACACAAATTCTTTCTTTAAAATAACTAGCTAAATAATTCGCATAGTTTCTAATACATTATCTATACCTCACTTACATCATCCTACATATTATACAACATTCAAAATCAATACTATTATATTTCTTTTCTTTCCCGAGATCTACCTACTAATTTCACATATCCATACCAAAACCTCAGTCTTTTAGAGCATCTCTGTGGCTCCCTTTCTTGATAGTTATATCTTACATAAAGGCGTCTCGCGCACATTACGATAAAAAGTATAACCAGTGGTGCTATTATGTAAAAATTAGCAATTAGCAATAATCGCGCAGTACATGTGCGATCAATCGCTTTCTACACTATTCGTGACTATATCGTGACTACACTAGCGCCAATCGCAATTTAGTAGTTGGTAGTGAGAACTGGAAGTATTTAATGTCAAACAGATGGTAACCAAATGGGTAAAAGTAGGGTGGAGCGAAAAAATTTTTTTCGTAATTGTTTTATAATACCTGTAAAGTTGCTCTTATAGCTTAAATATTCTCACAAAATTTTGGTTGACATATGATATATTTAGGTGCCCCAACATCATGAACTTTAAGAAATTCACGAAATTTGTCAAAACACACGAATGTCTAATTAACGCTAAGTCATATTGAGAGTGTCACCCTGTTGGTACAAGACATTCAATTTTGACCTTGAAATGTGTGCGGTGAGGGCAGGGGTTGTGGGGCACAGGGAGGTGAATACCTACTCTCGTCAAACGTCGTTCGAATGCCTTTTAGTGCACCGCGCGCGATTTAATACTATTACACTTGTGAAAGCATTGATTTTAACGACTTAAATCAAGTAAGACTCATGTAAGTAGTATTTTCAATTTCCTGCTCATAGTTAATGCAATTTAGATCAAAATTGATTGAATTCACCTATTATTTCTCTTTATTACAGTCAAATGTCGCAAGTAAAACACGACAAAAAGACATCCTGTCCTGTGTTTGGTTTACCAGAAGTTACCCGTAGCTCAATTACCAACTTATAATGATGTAATGAAAATTATTTATTCATTAAATATGATTAAAGCCTGACAAAAAAAACAAAGAGCCGACAATTCATGACATATCCGAAAGTTGGCTCAGGAAGTTTTAGAAATTTGGCGAAAAGCGTCGCTGCCAACAGTCAGTCTTAAGAGAGTATTACAACTTATTCGATCCTACCATGACAAATATAGAAGCTTAATGAAACCTTATCAAGGGCCGTCAATTAAACAAAAATATCAAGAGAGAGATAAATACATTCATAACTGAGTCTCATAGATTATTTGATGTTTGCAGTTGCAAATGCAAACTTATTTCAGATTGCACTTGTTCAAAAGACAGTCGTGTTCCCAAGGAAGAAATAAAATTTTTACGACCAAAGGACAACAAGAAAAATGATGATAGGTGGTGTAGATTTGGTTACAACAAAAAATAAGAAAAACTAGAAAGACAAGAAAAAGTTTATTGCGTAACAAAGAGATATTTGATCCCAACAAACCGTGTTGTTCTCGTTCGTTGCCTGATGATGATGACTTGACGATCAGAAAACACAGTTCAAGCAATGGCGTAGCTTCTAGTCCTTATCAATCGCCAAAACACATGTGAGACTACAAAACCCCACCACCACCAAAAAAAAGTTAAATTTATCATCATTAGCCCTCGCTTGCGATCGTACTGGAGTCTCCGACAGAGCCGCTGCTATTATAGCTTCTTCTGTGTTAAAGATGTTGGCATTATTTCAACGAAGGATCCAAGCGGTGTCATTGATCGTTCTAAGTTGCGTCGTGAAAGAACTAAAGTCAGATCATCTTTACAAGACGCAGATCGTAATAAAATCATGCGGTATTTATTTTGATGGCAGAAAGGATAAGAGTTTAGTAAGTATTAAGAAGGAAGGCAAATTTTACAGAAAAAGAGTAACAGAAGACCATTATGTGATTTTATCGGAGCCAGGAAGTGATTATTTCGGGCATGTTACGTGTGAGTTGGGAACCGCTAAAGGTATTCAAAGTACAATTATACGTCACCTGAAAATGAAATCGGTGGATCTGAATAAAATAGCTGTTGTTGGTTGCGATGGAACAGTCGTGAACACAGGTTCCAAAGGTGGTGTTGTTCGTTTGATGGAAGAAGAACTTAAGAAACCATTACAGTGGTTTATCTGCCAATTGCATTCAAATGAGTTACCACTGCGACATCTGTTATTACATTTGGATGGAAAAACCACAGGGCCTAAATGCTTTTCAGGTCCTATCGGCTCTGAATTACAAAAATGTGAAACAATGCCAATTGTCGATTTACCGTCATTCCTTCAACATTACCTGAATTCCTAGAAATGATTTGAGCACCGACCAAAAATATCTTTATGATGTGATGAACGCTATCAGCACTGGCGTCTTTACTTCCGATTTGGCTAATATCGAACCTGGACCCCTTAGCCATTCTAGATGGCTTACAACAGCAAATCGAATTCTAAGATTATATACTAAAACAGACCCTAGAAAACTTAATGAATTTACATACGTGATGAAAGTTTATGGTCCGATGTGGTTCACTATAAAGTGTAATCCATCATGCATAAATGGAGCTAAGCACCTGTGGCAAACGATTAGCCTGACTCGCTATTTGAGCGCGGATTTGAAGATAGTCATTGATAGGTACTCATACGAAATGGATATTTCGGGCACCCAAAATATTCTTATTGCTATGCTTGGAGATGACAGAGAAATTATTCGAGAACTAGCATGTCAACAAATTTTGAAAGCTAGAGCAGAGAATGATCAAGGACTTCGAACGTTCAAAGTGCCTCCTTTAAATTTCGATGCTGAAGATTATACCGACCTCATTAAGTGGCAAGACTGTAAAATAACTGAGCCACCTCTGACTTACAATTTATCTGATGAATTCTTGAAAGAGATTGTCAAATGCGGTTTGAGAACATGTCAGAGTATAAAGATTTCCATGCCACACCCAAGCCGTAGAGCGCTGCATAAAATTGGTGACTGAAGCTTCAAGTGCAGTTTGTGGAAAATAAACGAGACGGTTTCATAAGGGCACGATTATTATCACGTCAGCAAATGCCAATTTTGATACAAAAAACAATTTAATATTTAATTACTGTGTTTCTGAACGATATCCAAATCTATCATAATTACTTAGTTTTACCTTATTTTTTTTAATATGTATTTTTTATATTTAACCAGACTTTATTAACCGATTCCTAAGCTGTTACTCTGTTGATGGTGTCTACTACACTAACACATAGGTATATATAAGTAGCGTAAGGAACTTTGTTCCCACCTGGTGTGCTACGACATTCATCGCTTTTCAAATTTTCAATTGTGTTGGGGCACCTCAAGACATCATGATAAGTAAATAATATTTTGTATGTAGGATTTACTCAATGAAAGGCAAATTTTATCGCTATGCAATCAAAAAAAAAACAAAAAATTTCTTACATTATCACTCCACCCCTAGTAAAGTTAAAGAAAATGGAAAAATAGCGTAGTCTGTTTTAAGTGTTAAGTGGGCTATTGTTATTTGATTTTAAAGCATGAGTCTCTCCGCATAGCTTGGAAAATTTATCCACAAAATCTTTTTAAGTTATTGTGTATTGAGTTCAGTAGATAAATCATGGTTTTAGTTAACTTTTTGTAATACATATAATTATAGTTAGGATGAGTCGCTCGCGTCCGTAAGCTTGACCACTAACCCTAGGCCCACCACACGTCCCCGGGTGGTGCTAAACGAGCGACAAAGCCGAAAGGATAGACTCGGCCCTCGCCGTATGGTAGCGGCGTAAAATCTACCCCTTAGATCGCACCATGAGCCAACACATTAAAGAAATATTTCGAGTTCCCGCGCCCCTTTAATGGGGCAGGGTGCGAAAGAATCTCCGGTAAAACCGGCGACGAGGTTCGCCACCCGTCACGTTCTGTCTCCGGAGGGGCGCGAAAAGTGGATTGCGTAGGCCCGTCTGGCAACGCTGAATGTATGTGAGCAATGAATGATAAGATGGATGAAA